>OY856187.1:351934029-351984029 GCA_963693315.1 Diogma glabrata
GTTTTTTTTGTTCTGAAGGAAAATTATAAAAATGGCATACGATATGTGATATAACGAAAACGACCGGCACTCTCACGGTCGCATTTGTTGAGTTAGATCAAAAAAATTGTCTGCACATATGTGTTTTATTAATATCTTGGACATGTTCGTGAATTAGCAAAATCCGATACGTGGTTAAGAAACTAGAGGCTTTTTTCTAAAAAAATTGATTTTTTAAAACCGTTATAACGGCCGTTTGGATACTAATATTTTTAAAAAATTAAAAAATTTAGAGTCTTTGGAATCTTTTTTATCAGTCAGATGTTTATTGAGTGAGCGGCTCCAACGAAAACATTTGGAAAAAAAATTTTTTTGAAACAACCTTACTCTCACGGTCGCATTTGTAGAGCCAGATCAAAAAACCTTTTCTAAAAATGTGTGTTTTATTAATATCTTAGATAAGTTCGTAAATCAGTCAAATCTGACCCATGGTTAAAAAGCTAGATGCTTTATACTAGAAAGAAAGTGTTTTTTCGTTTGGATACTAAAAATTTTTAAAAACTTCATAAATTTAGAATTTTTGACTTTCTGCATAGGATCTTGATGAAACTTTGGCAAATGATACAGGTTCACTTTAAAATAGAAGATCTGGATTCATTTCATATTTGGACAAAATGGCGGGGTGTCTCCCGAACACCTCTAAGTTTAAATCTTGAATAATTTCTAATCCCGGACTATGATCTTACTGAAACTTAGTATATAGGGTTTAAGTACAGTTTCCAATATTTCTGCATACCAACTTCCGGTTTGTCACTTTCGGTTAAAAAGTTTTTTTTCCAGGTGTTTATCCCTACTGTAGCCTACAATTACCGATCGATTTTCATGAAACGTTGGTAAAAGCTTTCAAGTAACATGAGAAAGATTTTATCAGTTTTTGGAGTACATTGGATAAAGGGTTTGGGGGTCCACCATACAACAGGTGGTTTTTTCCACAATGTTTTTATGCTTGTTGGGAGCATAAAACATTCGTTCGTGAATGAATTTTGATGACACTTTGTAAAAAGATGCAAATATGTGTTATGACTGCCAAATTACGTGATGTCTAACATGAAGCGGTTGAACAAAAGGCCTACCATCGGATAAGAACCCTTGAGTTCTGAATAAAGGTTTTTGCTAAGGGGATTAGATTTTTGTAATCAACCCTGACAAAATTTTTTTTTCGAATATAGTGGGTTGTCGTTTTTTTTCGGTGCTAACAATTTGCCTTTGTGGATACTCTGAATACCAAAACCATTAGTAATAGAATTAATCAAGGAACATAATTATAACTGTATAGCTGCTCATGTAAGGGTGAAGAAGACTTTGGAGGGTCTTCGTCGCCTATAAAAGCAACAAATCAGAAATTGCACCTTCCAATGCAGTCTCGGTTTGTCGTTTTTCAACCATGGCAGAGTATATACGGATGCATATGCCAGACCAAAATCTGGGATTACTGTCTTCTGATTGTTTCTGATCATTTGTCTAAATTCATATTAATCAAACCCCTCAGAAATGCAGTTTCACCTTCTGTGAATGCATTCTTGAGGATTGAAGTTTTTCTAATATACGGTGTTCCAGAGTATCTTCACTGTCACTTAATTATCTTCACTGTGACAATTATATATGATTCCTTATATTAATTCTTTCCAGAAAAAAAACGGTTGCCAGAATATAAATTTAAACCTATACAAATGTACGTTTTGGATGGTAAGGTCATGGGGAGTTACCATTCTAAAGAATTAGATTATGATATTTAATTAGTCCCCATTAGCTTTAAATCCTTGTTAACTTATTTTGTATTAGTCTTAGTATAGATCCCTGTTAATTTATTTTGTAATAGTTTTCTTATAGTCTTTATTAATTAATTTTTTTTTTGTCCTTGACGTTTTTTTTTTTTAAATAAAATTTTTTGACTTTACAATTTTTTTTTCTCCTAATATCTTTATATTGAATGGTTTTTCATCGTAATGTCTCATGTACCTGAAATTTGTGGTTCTTCCATATATATTTGTAATGGCAGTCATTTTTTTTTAATTAAGCCTCATCGCGAGTCATTTCATTTCATCGTGATTCATTGCATTAAAATGTGTTATGACTGCCAAATTACGTGATGTCTAACATGAAGCGGTTGAACAAAAGGCCTACCATCTGATAAGAACCCTTGAGTTCTGAATAAAGGTTTTTGCTAAGGGGATTAGATTTTTGTAATCAACCCTGACAGTAAAAAACTAATCCCGAATACAACACAGCTTTTCCATTTTTCATTTGTGATGCGACATCATTGCATTTTTTTTCATTAACATGATTTTACAACACGAACAACCTTTTGATCGCCCATCAACATGAAATCATATTTTTATATATTTACAAACAATCAAACAACTGGCATTTAATCTTTTCATAATGTTTTTTGTTTGTATATATAAACAACTGATCTTTCCAAAGCATTTTTAATTTCATTTATATTTCTCAGTCAGCTGTTATAACAGAGATCGTTCCATTGCCAAGGTTTGACTAGATTTTTATAATAATAAATGGTGACGCCCTTATTGGATTGATTATTATCAAATGTAACTTGATTGAATGTTAATAAGTAGGTTGGGCGGAGTTATTATCTTTTAATGTAATTGAATATGTATGGTAATTAATTTCCGAGAAATAATTTAAAAAAAAAAACGGAATGAGATCAATTTCTAATTATTTCTCTTTTATATGTAATATTGAAAGTATAAAACACAAAATATTTATGAATTTCTGTTGAATTGAAACTTGTAATTAAAACAAAAATGATATATTAAATAAAGTTTTTGATGAGTTGTAAATTAAAAATAAAACAGACAAGTTGTCTTTTGAGAGTGCCACTAATGTTTTTGTGGTTATATTATGTGTTTTTGTCAACTCTGATTATAAATAAATTTAATAAATTAAATAAAAATTAAATTATTGATATTAGAAAAGTTTTTGTGTTTTTCTTACTGAATAAAAAAGGAAAAAGTTTTAACTGGTGCTGTTAGAATGTGAAAAAAAAATCAAATTAATTGAATAGTGGCTGAAAAATAATAAAACGGATAACTATGAAATGGATGGCCGAAAATGATAACAAGGTAAAAATAACTGAATAACTGATTTAATGTTGTTCGCATGGGAAGTACTGTAAGTACTGTATTTAGCTTAATATGTAAACTAAGCGAATGTAAATTTAGCTCGGCTTCAGTATTTACCGAGATAAATTTATTTCAACAATTTAACACATGTACAATTTTTCATGGGACATCAAGCTATAGTTTGGAAGGCTAAATGCTGAGAAATAAATTGTCAATGAAAGGTATATTATATGCGAGCTTGTCATACTGGCTCAATTTTTGATTTGGTTCACTTCTAATCACGCTATAGCATTCTACGAAGCGTCCATAGGGATGACGCTCTAAATATTTTTTTTGAAAGAAATGATTTTTGAAAAGCAATTTGTTACCAACTCCAATCAACTTTATTCAAATTTTTCTTCCTTGTCACTGTTAGTTTATTTGCATGTTAGAATAATAAATTGTTTTTGTTGTCAAAGTCAAATGTAAGCCAAAACTAGATAAATTAAATTCTACTTTTGTAGATTAGAGATTTTTCGTGGGTTAGAGATCGCGCATAACTGTAATTTTAATTTATAGTTTAAACATATGAAACCCTTGGAAAATAGATACTGTACGTATCTATTATAATAAAAGTCGATTGCGACATATGTATGGCAAGAAACTGATCAGTTTTTAAGCCTGGAGCACCTGTTTTTTTGAAAGCTCTATAACATCTGTACCTGATAATCGAATTAAATGAAACTTGGTACATGAGCATTTAGTACGGTTCACAATAGTTCTGCATCCCAACTTCCGATTTTTCACTTCCGGTAAAATTTTTTTTTGTACTCTTTTGAAGTTTTTTCAGTGTCTTTATGCACACTATAGCCTACAATAATGAAGTGAGTATGATGAAACTTATGAAAAAGGTTTCAATTAGTGTGAGAAGATAGTTATCATCTTTTGGGACACATTGATCAAAGTGGCGGGGGGTCTACCATACAAATGCTGACTTTTCACACTTTGTTTTTAAAGTTTGTTGGGAGCATACAGACTTCATTCATTAATTTATTTTAATGACACTTTGAAAACAGATGGAGACTTAAGTAACAAAGAACGGATTAGTTTTTGGACAAAATTGGAATAAGTGGTGGGGGTCCTCCCGAACACCTGTTTACTGTGTCACCATTTTTTCAATGTTTGTTGGGAGCACAGAGCATTCGTTCGTGATGACGCTTTGGAAAAAGATGCAAACATTTATGGCAAGGAACTGATTAGTTTTTGAGCGATAGTGAACAAAGTGGTGGGTGGTGTCCCATACACCTGTTTGTTTGAAAGCTCAATAACACCTGTACCTGAAAATCGAATTGGATGAAACTTAATACATGAGCATTTAGTACGGTTCACAACAGTTCTGCATCCCAACTTCCGGTTTTTCACTTCCGGTAAACATTTTTTTTTTGTAAATTTTCAATTTTTTTCAGTGTGTTTGTTTATGCACACTACAGCCAACAATAATGAAGTGATTATGATGGAACTTATGGAAAAGGTTCCAATTAGTGTGAGAAGATAATTATCATCTTTAAGAACACATTGATCAAGGTGGCGGGGGTCTACCATACAACTGCTGACTTTTCACACTTTGTTTTTAAAGTTTGTTTTGAGCATACAGACTTCATTCATTAATCAATTTTAATGACACTTTGAAAAATATAAAGACTTAAATAACAAAGAACGGATTAGTTTGTTGACAATATTGGGATAAGTGGTACGGGGCCTTCCGAACACCTGTTTATTGTTTCAATGTTTGTTGGAAGCATACAACATTCGTTCGTTAAGTAGTTTTGATGACACATCGCAAAAAGATGCAAATATGTATGGCAAGGAACTGATTAATTTTTTTAGCGATAGTAAACAAAGTGGTAGGGGTCCTCCGAGCACCTGTTATTTTGGAAGCTCAATAACATCTGTACCTGATAATTGAATTAGATGAATCTTGGTACATAAACATTTAGTACGGTTCACAACAGTTCTGCATCCTAACTTTCGGTTTTTCAATTCCGGTTAAACTTTTTTTTTACTTTTTCTCGTACAACAGAAATTATGTTTGTTGGGATACTACTGCTTTCTTTAACATTTTTGTAATTAGAACTACGAAGTCTATACTGGTTAGCTTTTAATTAAAGTATTTGATGGATATTAGCTTATTGTATATCCAGAACACTATGTTTCCAGAGCTGTGGTGAAGTCAGCCTATGCATCAGCGTCGCAATATTTTTTTCTTAGAAATAAACTATTTTGATATTTTGCAGTAATTGCACAACATATGATATAGAGTAGGTTTGCCGTGTGTTTTTCATATAGTGTCATAAATTGTTCTACATATGTTCTGTAGATTTGATATTTCTTTGTTGCAAAATTAGATAGATGTAGTTTTGCTTATATGTAGCTAATTTTATTTTTAAAATTTGTTCGATATCTGTTTGTAATTAGTTTGTTTTGTTTAAACTAATGTGGTAGATCAGATTCTACTTGTACACAAAACTGTCTGATCTCGAATACTACCTATTTCTAGCAGACATCTTGCCACTCGGACTTTTTTTATATTCAAATATATTAAATAGAAACTTTTTCTTCTCAATAAAAACAATAAATGTTCTAATTGATTGAGAAGAAAAAATTTCTACTATGAAAGTAAATGATTGAAACAAATTTAGTTTTCTTGTTTACTATGCTTTTTTGCAATTCAGTACATTGCATTCCATTCCATACAATCAACTTAATTCAACTAAAAAAAATAAGAGAGCTTAGCTCAAAATTTAATCTTTGAGAACAAAAAATAGAAATAGAAAGCCATTGTGATTGCAATTTGAAAATTAATTTTAATACAATCAAAACAATTTGATTAATACAATACAATCTTAAAGTATCGAATGATGATAATTTTTTATAGAAACGTTTTCATAACGCAATAAGTTAAGTTGATTATTCAATACGTTAGAAAACAATACAATTATGCATACTATTATTATGGGCAAAACATACAAATTTTTTTTGTTTTTTTGTTGCTATGTAACACTAATTATAAAATTTGTATATGTAAATATCTATTACGAGCTCTGTTCTTTATGATATCATAAATAAATTATTATTGTTATTATTATTATTATTATAGTAAGAAGAGGATAACTATAGTAGTTTAATCAATGAGTGTATAATGAAGTAGTTTATTCTCAAGCAAAAGTTTAAAATTTGAGCGAGGCACGAGCGAGAATTTTAATTTGCGAGAGAATAAAATTCATTAAACACGAATCGATTACAATACTTTATTCTCCTACAAAGAATTGTGTATTATAAAAAATAAAAACATTTTCTTCAATTAAAACAATAAATCTTTATTGTTTTAATTGATAAATCAAATTTCTTACTAAAAAAAATCCTGATGATAAAAAACTGCCATCCTATACCTTCAACCAAGTTTCCAATTATTGAATTAATTGCATGGATAAAAATCGTGCTATCGTAATAAAATTGAAAATTTTTTTTGTTTTTTTTTTTTTATTCATAAGTTATTGTCCTTGAACCTGTCGGTTCTTGAGGACTGTATACGAAAATTGAATAGGAATATAAAGAAAAAATTGTAATAGTGTTGTGTGAAATAAAAAAAAATAATTATAATAGTGGAGTCATATTAGAAAAAAAAAGTGATATATTTGATGTAAGAGCAAAGTTGAATTTTTTTTTGTTTTCTGTTATAGACATAAAAGTAAGTGGGCATGTAATTATTTATCAAATTTGGAGGTCCGGAAGGGCCTCAAAAATGGCAAAAACTGGTTTTTGGTGTTTTTTGAGTAGGTCTCTTAACTATTTTTGAAATATTTCGGGCTCTAATGATCATAAAAAAAAATAAAATGAAAAATTTTTGTGATTAAATTTCGAATCCATCTAAGGGGGTTAGGTACTTTAAAAGTGTAACCTAACTTAAAAAAACCGAATCGCGTGACTTTTTTTTTTTTACTAAATTTATGATAAGGGGCGGAAAAATCGTCGAATTTTCATGAAAATTTCAGGGAACATGTATTTTAATAGTCTTAATATGGGATTTAATTTTTATGAAAATTTTTTAATTTTTTCGGCCACAATTGGCATTTTTCGTTAAATTTGGCCAATGGCGCCATTTCATGAGAAGACATCCAAAATAAAATTTTTTTTCATCTATCCTTTTTTTATCTACTTTAACCTATGTATAATTAAAATTATGTTGCCTCAATTTAAATCCCCATTTTTGGGGATGAAAAAAAAATTAATTTTTGCATTTTTTGAAATTTTACCATATATACGGTATTATTTATGCTAATTATCATGTATTTTTCATAAATTTCAATTAAAATATGCTAAAATGTTGTATTTTGTGAAAAAAGATTTTTATTGGTTTTACCCAACTTTCCTTTATATATGTGCCGTTCACTGCACAAAGCGACTAACTCCACTTTTTCGAAAATTTTAAATTTAAATGTCAAAGTACTTGCTATAGTCATAACTTTCTATGTTAAAAACAACTTTCCTGAATAATTAAGATAAACACCATTAAAAGTCAAAATTTGTCTGACCATTAAAAAATGACTATTAAAAACCTGACATTAAAAACTAATAATATCTATTATAATAATTAAATTACTACTATAATAGCTGATATACTTAGTAACCAAAATTAAATAAATTATGTTTATAATAACATTCCTGAATGATAAAGATTAACACTACTAATTATTGAAATTTATTTGACCTTTGAAAAAAATTCAATTTCTCAACATTTTGTTTTATGGAGTTAATCGTTTTGTGCAGTGAACGGTTCATATAAGCGTTAACCCATCTGTTCCTCAGAACAGTTTGACAAAAACATTGTCCAATGAGATTATAATAATTGGAGAAGACATGGACCTGTTGGTAATTCTAACATCCTTAGCTTCATGTATGGAGAATATATATCTTAAAAAGCAACCAAAAAAAAAATCAAGCTAATTATTTATATTATATACGCAATATTCATTTATGTATCAACATTTATCAAAATATATATTATTTATAAATGCTTTTTCGGGATCGGATACAACATCAGCGATCTTTAATAGAGGAAAAAAAGCTGTTTTAGAAATTA
The DNA here is from genome assembly GCA_963693315.1 of Diogma glabrata. Taxonomy (NCBI): domain Eukaryota; kingdom Metazoa; phylum Arthropoda; class Insecta; order Diptera; family Cylindrotomidae; genus Diogma; species Diogma glabrata. Next base: position 351,942,271 of record OY856187.1, read on the forward strand.
TAAAAAATATATGCAATGTTTTTATAATACGAATTCTGCAAAAGAATTCTTAAAAACTGCAGGAGAAGTTTGTATTAGACCGCTTTATGGATTTCTACCAACAGAAAATAAGGAATTAAGCATAATGAAGTATATATTACTTCAAAAAACAGTTAGTAGTAAAAGATTTGTTCCATGTAAATTGTCCATGCTCCCACCAACACATGAAGCACTGTATCAACATTCGTTACGAGTTGATACAGTGCTTCATGTGTTGGTGGAAGCATGGACAATTGAGATGAGAGATGATTTAAATCCATTAGAATTTGGTTGGAGACAGTCTGAAGATGGCTTAATGCCAATTACGATAGCAAAAGAATCTGTACCAGATGTTTTATTACAACATTACAGCCGCAGGAGGGATCGATTTTGATCGATTATGATCAATGTTGATCTACGGGTCTGACTACCCTGCGTACTCCAGTCCCTGCCATTGACATATGAGTTAGCGTGAGATATCACATACCACTGGCAATGGCAGGAGATGTCATTAGCCAAGATGATATCTTAGGGTGCTGGCGGACGAACTTTAATTAGTCAACGGCAGCACTTCCAGTCTTAGCTGGGCAGCGTTCCGTAGCGGTACCGCTCATTAGCTCTTCCGAGGAATCGAACCAACACGTAGTTATGTGTGGGCTTTGTGCCTCGATTGAAGTGGTGGGCGGTGCGTCTGGGGTGCGCTGCATCAGCTGGATTATTGGCATTTAGTTTTGTTTTGTTTTCTGCAAATTTCTCACAATTTGTTTTTCACTTATTATTTTGTTATTATTTCTTCATCTTATCATGAAATATTGGCATATTTGTAGTATGATAGGATTTTTTACTTAGTTATGCATTTTAAAATAAAACACAAAAAAATAAAATAAACATTTTGATATATATATGGCAGTACAACCGAAAAAAAATAAGTCTGCAAGTGGTAAAGCAAATTTGCGCAATCCACCCGCCCATAAAGCGGCATGTCCACGGAATTTGCAGGGACAAAACATATATGAATCAATAAAAAATTTTAAAATACATGTTCAAAACATCTGCGGATTGAACGCTAACCATGACCACGTGCAACATCATCTTGAGCACGACAAACCGAACATTCTATTCCTTACAGAAACACAAGTTTCTGAAAATTTTCTCTTTATAGAATCGCTTAATTCCAAATATAGGCTCGAATCAGCTTTCAAACTCCATCAGGGCGTATGCGCATTCATTCATGAGAGTGTTGCGTACACGCGCTTTCCAAATTTTGAACTACACGGTGACGGCTTCAATACAATGGTTTTAAAGATTTGTCTTCCAGAAATGACTTTTTTTACAATAGCTTTATACCGGTCCCCCAACAAACGTAACCCAAACTTTTTTAATATACTAACAAAAATTATGGACGAGATTAGAGCAAAGTCCCCTAATTGTGAAGTTATCGTTACCGGTGACTTCAACGTCCACAACAAATCATGGTTGGAATTCTCCAAATCGACCGACGATGTTGACAATAGTGGAAAACTGGCAGAAATTTTTGCCGCGTCTCAGGGCCTATTCCAAATTGTAAAAAGCCCGACTTTCACTCCCCGTAATGGCGGTGATAATAGTTTTCTACTAGATCTCTATCTTACCACAATGCCAGATATTACGAGTGTCGATGTTGCGAAAGGTAGTATTGGAAATTCTGATCATTATTTAATCTCATCAGTTATCAAAACTGATTTACTTAAAACTACAGCTCCCAAACCCCGTAAAATATTTCACTACTCAAAAATGGATAAGAGTGGTCTTCAAAATTTTTTCCATGGTTTCCCTTTCGACCGTCATTGTTTTTACACTGACAATGTAAATGTTTCTGCTCAAAACTTTACAGAAACCATCCAATTTGCTATAAATAAATTTGTCCCTTTCTCCATAGTAAAACCCAAACAAAAATACTTGTATTCGAAAGCTGCCAAAACGGCACTTAGAAACAAACGTAGATCATTTAATATTTGGATTCATAACAAAACTCCCACTAATCGATCCCAATATCTAAAGGCCAACAAAATATCTAATCAGATTATCTCAAACGAAAAGTCCGAAATTGACAGAGCGAAAGCCTCAAAACTTACGTCTATGTCTGTTTCTGACAAGAGTTTCTACAGTGCCATTAATTCTTTAAATTCTGGTACAAAATTTTTTATTCCCCCTATTATTGATGGTGATTTAATCGTCAATGATCCCGCAAGAAAAGCTAACTTGTTCGCTGAACGCTTTGCTCTGAACTCCACTGTTTTGGAAACTCCTAAAGAAATACCCCAAATCCAGTCTTCAGGAGTTAATATGAATGAACTTCACTTCAAACCCAAAATAGTCGCTAAACTTTTAAAGGGGTTAAACATCAACAAAGCATCAGGAATGGACAATATTCCACCCATTATTTTAAAAACCTTTTCCAAAGAACTTGCACCAACTTTAACTAAAATATTCTACCAATCCTACAAATCTGGTATATTTCCCTCGTGCTGGAAGTTGGCAAATGTCCAGCCCGTCCCCAAAAAGGGACCAAAATCCGATATCTCAAATTATAGGCCAATAGCTTTACTATCGGTCCTATCCAAAGTCTATGAGCATTATATTAATACACATATTTCAAAATTTCTGGAAGAAAATCATTTAATATCCGACAGCCAATACGGTTTTCGAAACAAAAGATCAACTACCGATCTATTAAACTATGTAGCGCATTGTTGGAACAGCATACTTGATAAAGGTGGTGAAACATACGTTATCGCTTTAGACATCTCCAAGGCATTCGATCGAGTCTGGCATGCCAACTTAATCAACAAGCTCGTTGCGTACGGTTTTCATCCCAATGTTGTGAAGCTGATTCAAAATTTTCTATCCGACCGATACATTTCGGTAACCTTAGACGGATATTCTTCTGAGTCTAAACTAATTAACGCTGGTGTACCCCAAGGCTCAGTATTGTCCCCAACCCTATTTTTGATTTATATCAACGAATTGTTGAAAATCACCAGCAACCCAATAAATAGTTTTGCAGATGATAGTACTCTGCACAAGTCGTTCGAGCCCCTTCCTTCAAAAGGTAAAATGCACGAACGAATTAATCCTGCCCGGAGAGACGCTGCCATAAACGTGAACAAAGACCTGAACAAAGTCGCCGACTGGGGTGACCAAAACCTTGTCAATTTCAACTCCACCAAAACACAGCTGTTGATTGTTTCCAGATTAAAGACCGAGTTCCCCAAAGATATTTTATTTAGTATGTGTGATGAACCAATAGGTGAATGTAAAAACATTCGTTTATTGGGTGTCACAGTTTCAAATGACCTACTCTGGAACGATCATGTAATGGCGATGGCAAAAAGCGCGTCTAAAAAACTCGGCCTCCTAAATAGATGCAAAAAATTTTTCACTCCATACCAATTGCTCCATGTTTATAAGTCCTATATTCGTCCCTGTATGGAGTACTGCTGTCAAGTTTGGGGTGCTGCCTCTGTTTCCATCTTGGCCCTCTTGGACTCTGTTCAAAAGCGAGCTATACGAATTGTAGGTGATCGAACTTTGACATCACAACTTGATTCCCTACAACATCGTCGCACTGTTGCTGACCTCGTTGTTTTTTACAAATATCGTCATCAGCAGTGCTCAGATGAAATCAGCGGCATCATGCCTCAAACTTATTTTTACCCCCGTTCCACTCGGCAATCGGCTGCCGCAACCAGTGAAACGGTAAAGATCCCGCGCTGTCATACTGGCAGATCGCAGAGAGACTTCTTTGTCCGAACTGCGTTCAAATGGAATAGTTTGCCGGAACACTTAGTCTCAGGTGGCTTCAACCCACAGATGTTTAAAAAAAGCGTTAATCTACACCTCAGAACGCCAGTTGTTGTGGGACCCAGGTCTAGACCTAGGTCTTAAAAGGTATTTATGTGTTGTTGTGACACATATTCTAAACCCTATTACACAACACATTTTATTAAAAAAAAAAAAAAAAAAAAACATATTAAATGTTCTTGTAGGACTGGTTGTAAACGTACCAATTGTAAATGTAGGTCAAGTGGCAAGTTTTGCAGCCCCTTATGTGTATTATGTAAAGGCTTAAATTGTTCAAATACTCCTACTGAAGTAATAGAAGATGATGCCGAAGAAAATAATGTCGATGAAAGCGAATAAGAAGAGAATATTGAAATGAAAAATTATGATAATGAGGATAAAAATTATAGCAGTAGTGACTATTTTGAAAGTGATGCCATTCTAGATACTTCAAGCGAAATTTCCGAAACTCATTCTTATAGCATCCATGAACCAGTTGTTGAAATAGAAGAAGATATATTTCTTTCTGATGATGATATAAACTATACTGATTTACACGAACTAATAACAGTAAAAAAAGGAAAACTGTAGAATTGAATTTTCAATTGAAAACATAATTGGCGTGAAATTATTTATGCTGTGTTTAGCACATATAAAATGGTAATAAAATATGTTTAAAAAAATTAAATATTACATTTTTTCAAAATCTTATATCAAATATTTACAATAATTGTAATAACATTTTTATTATTTACCAAGAAGCAATTTAGGACATTGCAAAAAAAAGAGTTTTGTAGGTTATGGATAATTTAAAAAAAATGTTTTTATTAATTTAAATCGCATATTTCACTTTTGGCAAAATACATGATAATTAGCATAAATAATACCGTATATATGGTAAAATGTCCAAAAACTGCAAAAAATTATTTTTTTTTCACGCCCAAAAATGGGCATTTAAATTTAGGCAACATAATTTTTATTATGCTTAGATTAAAGTAGATAAAAAAAGTACAGATTAAAAAAAAATGTAATTTTGGATGACTCATAAAATGATGCCATTGGCCAAATTTAACGGAAAATGTCAATTGTGGCCGCAAAAATTAAAAATTTTTCATAAAAATTAAATCCCATATTAAAACTATTAAAATACATGTTCCCTGAAATTTTCATGAAAATTCGACAATTTTTCCGTCCGTTATTGTAAATTTAGTAAAAAAAAAAGTCACGCGATTCGGTTTTTTGAGGTTTTTTTTTTATAATCATTAGAGCCTGAAATATTTCAAAAATAGTGAAGCGACCTACTCAAAAAACACCAAAAAACCAGTTTTTGCCATTTTTGAGGCCCTTTCGGACCGCCAAATTCGCTAAATAATTACATGCCCACTTACTTTTATGTCTATAACAGAAAACAAAAAAAAAATTCAACTTTGCTTTTACATCAATATAAAATGCTAATATGTCTCCACTATAAACAAAAATGATAATAACAAACTATTATTAGTGGAGTCATATTAGCATTTTATATTGATGTAAGAGCAAAGTTGAATTTCTTTTTTGTTTTATGTTATTATTTAGCAAATTATTTAGCAAATGTAATGTAATAAGCATGTAATTATTTAGCAAATTTGGAGATCCGGAAGTGCCTCAAAAATGGCAAAAACTGTTTTTTTTGTGTTTTTTGAGTAGGTCGCTTCATTATTTTTGAAATATTTCGGACTCTAATGGTCATATAAAAAACAAAAAAATGAAAAATGTTTGTGATTAAATTTCAAATCTATCTAAAGGGGTAAGATACTTTAAAAGTGTAACCTAACCTCAAAAAACCGAATCGCGTGACTTTTTTCTTTTTTTTACTAAATTTATGATAAGGGGCGGAAAAATCGTTGAATTTTCATAAAAATTTCAGGAAACATGTATTTTAATAGTCTTAATATGGGATTTAATTTTTATGAAAAAATTTTAATTTTTTCGGCCACAATTGGCATTTTTCGTTAAATTTGGCAAGTGGTGCCATTTTATGAGAAGTCATCCAAAATAAAATTTTTTTTTTTTAATCTGTACTTTTTTTTATCTACTTTAACCTTAGTATAATTAAAATTATGTTGCCTTAATTTGAATGTCCATTTTTGGGCATGAAAAAGAAAACATTAATTTTAGCATTTTTATTACATTTTACCATATATACGGTATTATTTATGCTATTATCATGTATTTTGCATAAAAGTGAAATATGCAATTCAAATTAATAAAAAGTATTTTTTAAAATTATACATAACCTACAAAACTTTTTTTTCTTGCAATGCCCTAAATTGATTTTGGTAAATAATTAAAATTAAGCTAACAAAATATATGACATAATAATAAAAAATAGCTGTTGAAGTAGTATATAAGTAATAGTTTAAGCAAAAATTGTAATAATAATTTAAACTGAGGATGACGTAAGTCGAAATCGATATTCAATAAAATAAAAAATCAAATTCAAGTTGTTACTATAAGGAAGTTTATATTATTATTAATAAAATAAAAATTTTAAAAATAAACAGCAAAAAGTATATTTTTAAATATTGCATTTTAATTCAAAAGTGACAAAAGCACACAAACAGTGAATAATATGGAAAACCATAATAACAGATATAGAATTTTCAATTGAAAACATAATTGGCGTAAAATTATTTATGCTGTGTATTTTATAAGTTTGAAAAATGTTTGAAAAAAATTGAATATTACATTTTTTCAAAATCTTATATCAAATATTTAAAATAATTGTAATAACATTTTAATTATTTACCAAAAGCAATTTAAGGCGTTGCAAGAAAAAAAAGTTTTGTAGGTTATGTATAATTTAAAAAAATACTTTTTATTAATTTGAATTGCATATTTCACTTTTATGCAAAATACATGATAATAGCATAAATAATACCGTATATATGGTAAAATGTCAAAAAAATGCAAAAATTAATGTTTTTTTTTCATGCCCAAAAATGGGCATATAAATTAAGGCAACATAGTTTTAATTATACTAAGGTTAAAGTAGATAAAAAAAAGTACAGATTAAAAAAAAAAAATTTTATTTTGGATGACTTCTCATAAAATGGCACCATTTGCCAAATTTAACGAAAAATGCCAATTGTGGCCGAAAAAATTAAAATTTTTTCATAAAAATTAAATCCCATATTAAGACTATTAAAATACATATTTGCTGAAATTTTCATGAAAATTCGACGATTTTTCCGCCCCTTATCATAAATTTAGTAAAAAAAAGAAAAAAGTCACGCGATTCGGTTTTTTGAGGTTAGGTTACACTTTTAAAGTATCTTGCCCCTCTAGATGGATTTGAAATTTAATCACAAACATTTTTCATTTTTTTTTTTTTATATGACCATTAGAGTCCGAAATATTTCAAAAATAATGAAGCGACCTACTCAAAAAACACAAAAAAAACAGTTTTTGCCATTTTTGAGGCACTTCCGGACCTCCAAATTTGCTAAATAATTACATGCCCACTAACCTTTATGTCCTTAACATAAAACAAAAAAAAAATTGAACTTTGCTCTTACATCAAATATATCACTTTTTTTTACTAATTTGACTCCACTACAAGTAGAACAATGAAAAACATAATTAGAAAGTAATTGTAATTTGTTACAATTAATAGTTTAAGAAGCATTAATATTTAAAAGAATAAAAAAGAAATATTAAAGATTAAAATTATTAGAGATGATCAATAAAATAACAAAATTATAGTTTAGAAAAGAAGTAAGATTTGAGTTGTTTTTTATACTGTGCTGTGTTCTCAATTTTAATTTTTTCAGACAACTCGTTGTAGTATTTGATTGCACCATATAATGCTGAAAATTCGCCATAACTCTGAGAATAAATTTTTATATTTCTTATCAACAAACTAGTACTCCTAGTGAGTGATTTTAGAAAGTGACCTGAGTTAGCCTAGTAGCCTGAGGCCTGAGGCCTAGTGGCCTGAGGCCAGAGACCTAGAAGCCTCAGGCCCTAGTGGCCTGAGTTTAGAAAATTTATTTTGATAGAGAGTATCAATTTTTTGATGATGTTATTACAGTGATTAGCTGCATTTAATTTATATAAATCTTGTATTGGCAGTATTTGATATTTTGAATGAACTTCAGCATTAAATGAATTTTTTCAATTTCATGTACGGCTGAAACATTGAGTAAAATATATTTTTTCTTAAATCCGTTGGTAAATTATTACTGATTTTTCTAAATATACCAGTTAATGGCACTAATTTGTTTTTTATGTGTTCAAATTGCAACTCCCATTTCATATCATTGTCAAAATATATTCCAAGATATTTAAAATTTAGAACTTTTTCAATTTTTTCATTATTATATGTAAGGTTAAGTTCAATAGAGTTATGAATTCTAAATAGCATATATTTCGACTTAGAGGTATTAATTGTTAATATATGAAGAGTCATCCTTTCAAATATAATTTAAGTCGTTATTCATTTGGTTTTGCAAAGAATTTAGATCATCTGAATCTTATACTATTGCTATATCATCCGCATATAGATACATTTTACCATTTAATATTAGATGTTTTAGTGCATTAATATAAATATTAAATAAAGTTGGTCCTAAAACACAGCCTTGTGGTACTCCAAAATTAACAGATGATAGCTCACTTTGTATAGATTCAGATGTTGTATTGATATCGTTCTTTTAAATAGTTTTCAAACCATAGCCGTGTTCGATTTGACTGAAGCAACTGAATCAACTGAAAAATTGAATGCAATTGTTGTTGTTTTTTCAGTTGTTTCAGTCAAATCGAACGCACCTCATTTTAAACTTTTTCCACTAACTCCTATTTCAAATAATTTCAATTGTAATATTGATCGATCAACAGTATCAAAGGCCTTGGTAAGATCATAAAAAATGATTCCAACTAATTTTTTTCTATCAATTCTATTCTGTATATCAGCAGTTATATCAAAAAGTGCTGTTGTGGTTCCAGATTGCCGACGAAATCCATATTGATGTTTGAATATTATATTATTTTCTTCTAGATAATTCGTCAGCCGATCATTAACAATATTTTCAAGAATTTTTTCATTAATTAAATTTTCATTATTTTTGTTTAAATAAAATATCTAATGACATATCAGTTAGTTACATATATTTTTTTTTATATAAATATTGGCTTGTGAAATTTCACAACCTGTTCTAATATGTATGGTTAATTCAAATTAAGAACTCCGTATTTGTGGTGCTACATAGATAAGATAAGATAACATAGTTTTTTTTATAGTTTATGGAATCATTTTACATTGTTTATAAATGTATAATGTTTATGAGTCACTGATTGCAAATAAAAGAACTTACTTAAATAATTTATTTGAATAAGAACTATGCTGCTGACACAATTAAATTTTATTAATGGTATATGGAGCTACATTGGCTGTTTAGCGCCAAAATTATTTTTTAATTCAATTATTAAATGTTTTTTATTATTTTAAAAATTGTGTAATTTTTAGGTTTATAATTAGGTAATTTTTATATAGATAATTTTTAGGTTGTAATTTTAGGTAAATTATTGAAGTTTCGAACTTTTAGAAAACTTTCGTACATTTGATTGAGTTTAAATATTCAAGTGGGTTTCTTATCAAAACGTATTTTATCGCAGTGTGATAAGGGTACGCCATTTTGTTTTTCTAAATGGAAAATGTTTGAAATAAATAAAAATTGTACAAACCCCAATCATATCCATCATTGGAACCGCCTATATCAAGATTACCCCATGCTTCATCTAGAAAATAATTTCCACTTTTGGCTTTTTGTATTCTAATGGAACCACTTACAATTTCCGTATCATCGTGATCCACACCTTCCGGTTCGTTATCGATTTTAACATCTTCAACATCTTCAACAACTTCAAAGTTGGTATTATCACCGGAAGTTATATCACTGTCATCACTTGGTTTAACACTTGTCTCATCATCCTGTCCATTTACAACACTTAATTTTAAATCTATAACTACACATAATCCTAATAAAATCCACAACAATTTATTTTTCATTTTCGTTTTTTAATTTATTTTATTATTATCACTGTAATAATTAATAAATTAATTATTTTCTTATTTCGTTAATTTTAATTGTTACAATTAAAAATTTCACTTTATTATTTTTATTCGATAATTTCGTGTCATTTTTATCAGGGCGTTGTCTTGGAATTAAATTCGTTAAATTAAAAAATTTTGAATTTTTATCTTAATTGTATTAGGTATCCAGTTGAACTATTTTATTTTTTGAAAAAATGTAATTCAACTTTTGATTTTTTTTCTTTATATCTTATCAATTTGTTTTTATGATAAGATAAAATAATTTTTTATTTGTGTGTTCACTTGTTTAAAAATAAATAATTCTTGTATAAGGTGCGCCCGCTGATTATAATATTATTAGAGAAAATGATATGAATTTATTGATTGGAAAATACATCCGTTTTAGTTTAAGAATTAGAAAATCTAGGCTTTGAATTACGTTATTTTAGAAATTATAACTTGAAATAATTCTACAATTTTTCGTAATTAAAATATATTTTGAATTTTTAAATAATTCAGTTTTCCTCAAAAGATAATAACGGCTGATGATGCTTAATTAACGTAAACAGTTCGTTTATTTTTGGTAAATGAAAATTTAATAAAAAATATTTTCAAAAATTCTTTTTTTTTTGCATAAAGTCATAAACATAAAATAATGGTGACTTGGTGATTGGTAATTTATATTAGATTTTTTTAACTACTAACTTGAGAAATCGTCATTATTTACTCGAATGCCCCAATGAGAAGTAATTTTTCTCAAGCTAGGTCAATAATAATAACAAAACATTATCTAGGTTTGTCTCTATTAACCTTTTCCTTTATTTTTAATTGAAATGAACTAAAAACCACAAACAAATAATAATTGCATTCCTTTATTTCGTTTTATTTGTATGAAACTAAACTTCCAGGCTACTTGATATTTTAAGATATTTAAAAAATGAAATGGAAAATGACAAATATCAAAATCTAATCAAAGCAAATATGATAATTGGTGTTAGTAGTTAAAAAAATTCTATATATACCTCGGTTGAGAAGACTAATATAGACTAAATTAAAAAAATTCTACTTGAAGCCGTATTTTTCATTTATCAAAGGCTATCTATAAACCGAATATAGACCAAAATAGACCAAATTAAAAAGGGTCGAGTCAAAATGTCGCAAAATTTTGCTGAACTTGACTGAAATTGCTTTTTAAAAAGTTCATTTAATAATAAAATATTTGATATTTAACATAAAAAAAAAATCTGAATCTAAAAATCGCCATTTTTATATTTTTTCTTCAGAACAAAAAAAACTGATTCCCGACAGTCATATGCACAACGAATTTTATCTCTAAAACAAAAAATGATGCTAGTCCTAAACTTTCACAAGTTGTTAGATATAAAATAAGCTTCAATTTAGTTTAAAAAAAAAAAAAAAAAAAAGTTAATGCCACCTTTTTTTCAATTACACCATTTCTTTCTTATGTTACACCGTTAAAAATTATTTCAAAAAATTAACAGTGTACATTTTTAAAAACTTTGTTCTAATACCTATTCAACGACATATCATTTATGAAAATCGATTGAGTAGTTTTTCTACAATCGCTCGTCAAAATGCACTCACATCACAAAATAACAAAAATTGAGGGGCACCCTGGTCGAAAAAAAAAATTCTAAGAAAACTTGTATTTTTTATTTATCAAAGACTATCTATAAACAAAAAATAATCAAAATTAAAAGGGCTCAAGTCAAAACGATGTTGAATCTTCGTGAAATTGCTCACATGTAAAGCAATCTATTTTGTCTACGGCACAACCCTGATTTAAAAGTGTTTTGTCATCGGCTCATACAGACAGCGTAGAAATGACAAACATTTTGACAGTGGTACTAAAATTGATGGTTGATTTAACTTAAAAATGTTTTGTAGATTCTAAAAATAATTAGTTTCTGGTACAAGCATTTAATGAAGAATTTAAAATATTTTTAATCCTAGGTACAAGTTTTTTTGTTGATTTAAGCAACAAGCTTTGTTTAAATATGGTAAATATTTTGTTGCACATACAAATAAGAAGGGTAGAATTCATCAAGAAAAGATGGCATATACAAAATAATTTGTCTAAAAATTTATTTGAGCATACATTTGGTTTTAATAATTCTTTTATTTTTAGTTTATTCTGCTAAAGACACAATATTTTTAATGTTGTGATTTGTGATTTATGTTAAAATTATAAATACATATATTAAAGTGGAATAATTTGCAAACGTGAAGTGAAAATATGCTATGTTTTTAACTTGGCATTTTCTTCTGAGTCACCAATGTTGTAACCTTACAGCAATATTTTTATAAATTGAAATGTGTTTCGAATAATATTTTTATTCCGAATAAAATACTAAGTTTCGTAGTTTAGATAATGTAAATTATTAACTGTGGAAGGTATTGTTATTCAAAATTATTTTGGAGATATAAATAAATTTATAAAAAATTCAATAAGCAAAATCAAGAATAAATAATTAGAATTTAAATGAAATATAAAGAAAAACTAAGAATTGAATGCTTTGTAATTATAATGAATATATTTTTAATTTTAAATAAACGAAATGACATAAATTAAACGAAATGAATTTCCATTTTTATCTTTTGCGTATTATTTTTAGGATTACCAAAACTTATATTGAATTTTATGAGACAAATTCTACGATCCACAAAACAGGTATTGAAATGGTTAAATCAATGCTAGATGTGAAAAAATATTTCACTTGTTTTACCAAATTTCTGGAATTATGAACCGAAAATCTTGTAAATGTATTACAAAACATACTAGGTTGAGGTTTTAATATACTAGGTTTACATACTAGGCACCTCCACGGGGTGACGGTGAGCAACAGAGCCATCTGGCAGACTCCCTGGTTTAACGGCGTGTGTGCCGTCATGGCAGGTACAAATGATAAGTACTTTACGATGCAGGGATCCGGAATCCCAGTATCGGCGTCTGGTCGGGGTGACAAAGCTGGCCCGCAGGCGTCGTCATCAAGCGACTGCAGCTCTTCGGTAGTGGGAAACTTGGCTACTGGAGAGTATATTATTACAAAAAATGATTTCCATCTATGTAATAAAAGTCCTGATTTATTTTGTTACGTTTGTGGTGAGTTTGAGCCGGTAAAATACCGTAGACCATTTTCTGATAGATTGAAACGAAATTATGAGGAATGCTTTCGAATTCAACTTACGAATTTGGATTCTGCCTGGGTTCCACACTTTGTTTGTGTTCGATGTCATATCATGTAGACACGATGGGAAACGGCCAAAAATAGAGAAAAACTGATATTTACAATTCCCATGATCTGGACATCACCAACATGTACACAAAACTGTTACTTTTGTTTGATTGAACCGGTTTTTCTTCGTTTAATAGAAGTAAAATACAATACGCCGATGCTTCATCAGCTGTTAAACCACGGAAAACAGTAGTCGTAGATGAAATCGAAGCTTTTCACGAGTTTCGTTTAATAATAACAACGGGTGGTACTTTAAATGTTGTGTTTAAATTGTAATACATGTAATACATTTTTAATACATTTTTACTAAAAATTATTGTTATATGTTTACGATTACGATTGATTACGTATTATTACAATTATTAATTAAATATTAATTAATTACGTAAATATGGAAAGATATATAATCGTAACATGCAAATAAATACTGTTAAGTTGTTAGAAAATTGGCAGAGATCTCTTTAGATCTGAACAATATTTTTGTAAACTTTTTTTTCTATTTTCACATTTTTGCAGATCTGAAGAGATCTCTGTAAATTGTGGTAGATCTTCAAAGATCAAACATTAAAACTAGTGTTTGACCTTTGCAGATCTGAAGAGATCTCTTTAAATCTTGGTAGATCATCAAAGATCAAACGCAAATTTTTACATTGATCTTTGAAGAACTATCAAGATTTGAAGAGATCTTTTCAGATATTTGTAGATCTTCAAAGATCAAACGCTAATTTTTTTCTTTAATCTTTGAAGATCTACCTTGATCTAAAGAGATCTCTTCAGATCTGCAAAGATCAAACTTTCATTTTTTTGACTCAAAACAAAAATCTCATTAGATCTAATTTGATCAAAAGAGATCTTATCAGATCTTTTTAGATCTCTCTATTAGTGAATTCTTTTCTACTTGTTCGGTCGACAAGTTCCGACTCCGAATTATCCAAATTTGTTTTTTTTGTATTGCTTTTTTTACAAAAGAATACAGATTTCGTTAATTCTGTGTTGGAACTTGTACCGAACAGGTAGAAAAGAATTCACCATATGTTTTCCCAGGTTTTCACATTTTTGTAGATCTGAAGAGATCTCTGTAAATCGTGGTAGATCTTCAAAGATGAAAGATAAAAACTAGTGTTTGACCTTTGCAAACTTTAAGAGATCTTTTTAAATCTTGGTAGATCATCAAAGAACAAACGCAAATTTTTACATTGATCTTTGAAGATCTATCAAGATTTGAAAAGATCTTTCCAGATCTTTGTAGATCTTCAAAGATCAAACGCTATATTTTTTCTTTGATCTTTGAAGATCTACCTTGATCTAAAGAGATCTCTTTAAATCTGAAAAGATCAAACTCTCATTTTTTTGACTCAAAACAAAGATCTCATTAGATCTAATTTGATCAAAAGAGATCTAAACAGATCTTTTTAGATCTCTCTATTTTTTCCCGGGTTGTTTTTAATTTATAATTTAATACAATAGTTGGTTGTTGTAAATGAACAGAAATGCAAGTGGCGAAATGAGAAATTGAATATGACATATTAGTGAACACGATTTCTTTTTTCTCTCTTCATACAATTTTAAAGTTATGTTCTCTCTATATTTATATATACTCTAAGCTTATAACTTATACAAGTTTTCACTTTTTGGACTAAAGGCACTCCTGCAGCCAAATTCTGTAATTGTGAAGCGGTGAAGTGATAAGTTTTTTAATGAAAAGAAACGAAGAAATTTTTATCACTTCACCGCTTCACAATTACAGAATTTGACTGCTGGTATATCTTTATTATTGCAAAATAAATGACGCATTAAAAGCTCAGATGGTAGTTAATAGGTTTTTAATATTTGTAACTGCCGAGCCGATTACAACTATTATCAATGTTTTTTTTCTTTTACTTTATTTGTGTAAATATAATTTTATATTTCGCAGAGACCACCACCATGTTACATCATACAACTGAACAAATATTTACAACAATTTTTTCGCTAAGTGCTTAATTCGCAAACATTGTTGTATATTGATTTTTCAGTTGGTTGATCGCAAAACTAACCACTAGTAAGGTTGTGGTTTGTACTACTTTACATAATGTTCCATGTTCCAATACATCCGATCCGATGACAAAAATGTTGAAAGCTTTTAATACAACTCCTAAAAAACAGCGATAACTCGTTCGATAATCGATTTGATAAAATATATTTTATTGTTTTGAAATTAAAATTTTAGCAAAATTCTTAATAACTGTTTGTGTACGTATATACGTTACAAATTAGATAAGAAGTTGTTTTGTTTGATAGAAGTTTTCATTTGATTTGAGTAAGGTGAAATTCATGGTATTTGTTGATTAGTCATTTGACTTTTTTTAAAAGAGGTTCTAACATGTTATATGAAGTAGTATTTACACACTCAGTCATGTACTACATCGTACTCTACTTAGTACTTACAACAAGACTATTCGAAAGATAGTCACGCAATAGAAATGTATGTCAAAAGGATTTGTCATAACTTTAAATTGCCTAAATGTGTACTATCATAAGGATAATTCTCATATAATCTATTACATATTTTTTATGTAGTTGAATTACATATATTTAGAACAATAAATTTAATTTAATTTGATGTATACATATTTATTATTTAGTGTATATATTATTGCATTGAACAAAACGTAATTTTTAAAATTTAAAACAAATAATTTTTTGATGTAAATTTCATTGACAAATATTACATAGAATTCAGTTACAAGTTCCCACCATAATTGTTTCATCTAAACGGAATATGTGTCGTCCAGAAAAACCGTTTCCACATCCACATTTCGTTAAATCACGAAGTGTTGGAGATTGACTGTATGGTTTGTATTCATATGATTGAGTACCATTTCCTGCATTAAAGCCAATAAATGCTGGAACACCACCTTCTCCACTTGTTGGATCACCACCAGCACCAGTGTGTGTTGACCATGTTAAATCAGCGTAATTGAAAATGGCGTAGGTGTATACTTCATCGGTTGCTATTACCATTTGGAATGTGTTAGTCTTAAAAATGAAAAAAATAAAAATATTCAATTTAATATATCAAATGGCTCATATGCTTACTAAAAATAATGAATTGCCAATACCACCAGCGAATGTTACATTCTTCCAAGTAATAATCATAGCATGTTTTGGTTCAAAAGTATCCGCACCTACACCACCTTCTCTAATGTCCCACGTGACTCTTTGTTTGATTTCAACACCAACACGATCATTTCTTGTTATTAAATCATATTCCAACCGATAATAAACTCCAGGAACACGTTGATCTGAATCAGTTGGACGTAATCGACCAATACGACATTTAGAGAAAAATATCCCAATAAATGATGGATCGTTACTTGTAGGCCAATCTTTTATTGGAAATACTAAAGGATATGTATAATGTTCTGGTGGATCAGAAAATTCAAGAAAACCATGCATCGAAACTCTTGTATAATCAAAACGGAAACCAAAAAATGGAAGTTGAAAACTTAAATTTTTATGTACTTGAGGCATTGAAGCATGAATATCGGTAATATAATCACCACGATCATTATCACCTCCTCTATCATAAAATGGATACATTAAGTTTGAACGAATTTGAGCTAATCGTTTTGGTGTAATTGAATGTCCTCCATCTTCTAATCTGTGAGTGATTTGATTTTCGGGTGCGTAACGATTATTGTTGTTAGCTATAAAACATAAAACAGAATTTCCATACTTAGTTATAAAAATATAATTTTTCAAACAAAATTTTTATTTATAATCTTAAATATTTTCTTAAAGCGTCTTCGTTTATTTTCTATGATGTAATTTTTCACGACTTTTCCTAACCATTGGAACATAGTATTTTAAATAAATGGATTAAGGTTTGTTTTTTTATTTATTAGGATTTATTGTTTTTAAACTTTAATTATATTATTGTATATTTATTATTAAAACTATAGCAAAATTCGAACTTCTACGTCAACATGGTACTACCGGGTAATGTTGACAGAATTAGGTTGGTGTAGTTCAGAGGAGCAGAGTAAAAGCTGCTTATACTCAATGATTTTATATCTTGGCGAGTCATTTCCACCTTAAAACCAATGCAACTCAAGTGTCTGTTATCCGGCTCGCTCTATACACGTCATTTTTCTAAAAACCTTAAGATCAGAACGACGTTCATGGAAACTTGGATTGTGCGAAGGGCTAACCCCCATCAATGAACTGATTTTCAACACGGTCACTAGAAGAAATAATCAATCTTTAAAACAACAAATATCGACAAATGGCTATTATATGCGGACACGAATAGGAAAGTGGAACGTCAGAACTCTAACAGAATCATCAAGACTAGCCCAAGCTAAGAAGGTATTGGAAGAATATAAGATGGAGATATTAGGACCCAGTGAAGTAAGATGGAAAAATAGTAGTGACTTAATAACAAATACGGGCACTTATCTAATGTTCTCTGGGAAGTCTAACACACATGAACAAATCGTAGAAATATTAATAACACCAAAAGCCAAGAAAGCACTACTTGAAAGGCAACCAATAAATAGCAGAATAATCACATCTCGATTTCAATTGAAAATCAGAAATATACAACCATCATATACTGCTATGCACCTACTGAAGAAGCAGACAATACATAACAAAAGAAGAATTCTATATGAAAAAATACAAGCAACAGTATGTAGCGAAAATCGAAATGACATTAACATTGTTCAAGACGACTTCAATGTCAAAATTAGAGCCGATAACACCGGAATGGAATCAATCATGTGCAAGCAAGCACTCGAATCAATAATAATGGAGATAGGCTCATAGACTGTTGTGTCCAAAACCAGCTATTCATAAGCGGCAGCAAATTCCCACACAAGAACATAAAATATCATAAAATGTTTATTAGTTTATTTATAAATATGAAGAAAACACATTTTTCTTGTTGGTATGTTAAAAATATTACAACGTTTTAAATTTTATTTTGTTAAACTAACGATGTTGTTAGATGTCATTATCAATACGATAATGACTGCCAGCTGCATATCGCAATGCGTACTATAAGTGGTACTGTCAGGTCCACTCCTTTACTTTGGCTCCCTGTGTTAAGCAATATCGCTCCACCTGAACTCAGACGCTCGCATGCACTCATGCGTGAACATGAAAAGGTAACCAACAACATCACGTTACCCTTGCACAAATATTACGGTGATCACATTAGTTGTCGATTGAAGTCAAGAAAGCCTCCACATAAAACTGCCAGCAACCTGCTGGCAACTAATTTTAATATATTGGATGCCTGGGACACCTCCTGGAATGATTACAACACTCCTGGCATTTCTATTACTAACCCGACTTCTGCCCAGCCTGGTTTCGATCTGCCACGTCATACCTGGACTACAGTAAACCGAATAAGAACGAATCATGGACGTTGTGTTGATTCTTTCTACAAGTGGGGCATCTTAGAGTCCCCTCAATCTGACTGCGGAGCTCCACAACAAACCATAAAACACATTGCAACTGTATGTCCACTTCGACGATACAATGGCGACATCTCAGACATCCAATTGGCAACTCCTGATGTAGTAGCATGGATAGACTCACTCGACCTAAACATCTTATGTTCAAATATACTGCCCAATGTTCAAATATTTTATCATTTTACTTTTTGATTTTTAACTAAGACGCCAAATCAAATCGATTTTAAACTCATTTAATGTGTAGGGTCATTCCATGGAAACATAAACCTCAATAGTTGCAATGAAGTTTATGTTGTGTGGAAAAATTAATCTAATTGGAAACTTGCCCGTCATTTTTGATACCAAAGATAGGAAGTTAACAAATAAATTGTTTAAAAGATGGAAAAAAATAAATAAGTAATAAAATTGTTGTTAGAAATGCATTATTTTTTATGTGTTTTTTTCTGTTACGTTGGTCACGTTACGTTGGTCACACAATTTTTTTTAAAGGGAACCTCTACTGTATGTAGCATTTGTGAAAAACATATGCTTATTTAAAAACAGATAACTTGTGCTTTATAAAAACCTAAATTTGAATTTATTGAAGGCATACTTTCAGAGAAATGGCTTTGAAAGTGTGAGTAAGTTTTACTGTGGTACTTTTTTTGTTACGTTGGTCACAGCACTGAATTTTGTTATTATTACTTAATATATATTTAATTTGCTGCTTTTTTCATTGATAGTGTATTTCCTAACTGCATAATAGCATAAAATAACATAAATTTCATAAAATAACAATGTTTTTTTATGAATAATAGGCAAAAGTATGAGTTGAAAAGGGTAAAAATGTTACGTATGTCACAATGGAATGACCCTGTATTCATATTTTGTTTTATGTATAGATTTCATAGAAAAATCAACCTATTTTTAGTTTATTTTTGTTTTATTTTAATGTGTCACAACAAAAGCCATACGCTAAATAAATAAAATCAATACGATTTTTAATTGAACTATATATGTTAATTTCTATTAATATTTACATTATAATAATATTTACAGACCCCAATCATATTCATCATTTGATTTACATAAACCACGATTATCCCAAGTTTCACGCTCAATCAAAACACTTGTCGCCTCATTTTGTCCATTTATAACACAAAAGTTTGAAATTAAATAAAATCCTGATAAAATCAACAACAAATCAATGTTCATGTTCTTGTCTTTATTATTAAGAACTAATTAAATTATTTTCTATAATTTAAACTTTATATAAAAACTTTTAATTTTAATGCGCTCTCCTTGTTGGCTTTGTCTCTTCTGCTTCAGCTTCAGCTTCTATGTAATTGATATGTTATCTATTGTTTTATATATCTTATCAAGTTTTGATTATTGTATAAGGTGCAGCTTTTAATTTACCAGTTGGTATGACATGTATTTATTGATTGGGAAAGTCAATTACATCTTTAAAACGTAATTATTTGAATTTAGAAATCAGAAAAACGAAATCATATTAGCTTAAAATAATTCATTCATATAATTAGATCATTTTATTCTTAAAATTTATTTCCGTGATTATCGTCGCTAAATTTACCATTTATTACTAATGCGTTATTTTGTGTAATTAGATTTAAAAAGCTGATAACAAATTTACGGTTTCATTCTTAAAAACTTAAAACGATAATATTCCAAACATCGTGTTTTCTTCGATGCTAATATCAGAAAGTCATAAAGATAAAATAACCGTGACTATGTGGGTAAATAAAGAGATAACGTTGTCTTACTCAAGTTTTAATTCGCTTTTTTCTCGAAAATATTATGACAGCTGAAATCAACTGACTTTTATATCCAAATACAACTAAATAATTATTATTATTATTCTAAAAATTTTTAATACATATTAACTAATTTTACTTCTAATTTGAATACATAATTACTATTACTTCGGTTTGAAAGACCTAAGTATTACATTCATGAGCAAAAAGTGAAATTCTTAGCCCCACTTTTTTTGGCATTTCTCGACGTTTTAGGACCTACTGATTCTAAAAAAGCAAAAAAACAAATGTATGTCTGCCTGTCGGCCGACCAATTTTTGATTTTGTTAAAATTTTGGCAATATTTTTAGAATTTTGAAAAATAGAATTTTTGAATTTTATATATATTTTTAGAATTTTGAAAAAAGTTTCAATTTTTGATTTTGCAATAAGTTTTGCAATTTATTTAGATTTATTTAGAATTTTGGAAAAAGTTTGAATATTTAAGTATTTTCGGAATATAATTGGAGTTTAGAAAAAGTTTAAATATTTGATTTTATTCTAATTTTTGGAATTTTGAAAAAAGTTTTAATTTTTGATTTTGTTAAAATTTTTGTAATATTTTTAGAATTTTGAAAAAATATAATTTTTGAATTTCATATATATTTTTAGAATTTTGAAAAAAATTTCAATTTTTGATTTTGTAAGAATTTTTGGAATATTTTTAGAATTTTTAAAAATTTTAAATTTTTGATTTTATTATAATTTTTGGAATTTTGAAAAAAGTTTCAATTTTTGATTTTGTAATAATTTTTGCAATATATTTAGAATTTTGGAAAAAGTTTGAATTTTTAAGAATTTTTGGAATATTATTGGAACTTAGAAAAAGTTTAAATATTTGATTTTATTCTAATTTTTGGAAGTTTGAAAAAAGTTTCAATACTTGATTTTGTTATAATTTTTGCAGTATTTTTAGAATTTTTGAAAAAAATTTTAATCTTTGATTTTGTAATAATTTTTGGAATATTTTTAGAATTTTGAAAAAAGTTTGATTTAATTTAATTTTTACAATATTTTTGAAATTTTGAAAGAAATATGAATTTGTGATTTTGTAATATTTTCTCGAAACGCTAAATGGAGAGGCTTTTGAGTAGTTTGCTGAGTGTATCATCTTTTCACTAAATTATGTTAATTTATGATCTGTTATAATTTTCTGGCAAAGTTTTGATGTTTCGTGTTAGCTCTGCAATAAATTTCTAAACAGAGATAAAAAATACTTGTACTTTAACAAAGAGTTGATATCGCTGCCCAAAACTAAAAACCATGTCCTCATAAAAGTTTTTTGCCGAAAACTATCAAAATCCTTAACCCAGACCGAAGTCTTGATATCTCAGAGCTTGAAATTTCAGCCCCTCCATATTTTTAATATTGATTTCTCATTCTCGTTACATATAGTTTTAAAACGATGGGAAATTTAAGTATAAAGCTCCATATTCAATAACAATTTAATTTATTTTCACGAATTTCCTGTTATAAATTAATCACAGAACTATCTTTCGCCAACGTAAATGGATTGTGTCAACTGTCATAATATACTTTTCTTAATTGATTGATGCTCATTTTGATAAATGCTCTAAAATCATATATGATGGAATATTAAAAGTCCTTTATAGAAATATTAAATCTTATTAATTATTTACAGTTAAATTGAGTTGTGTTTTGTTTTTGGACGATTTAGACTATTTTAGAAATCAAAATGACCATTAATTAACTTCACCACAGCACCAACATACAGAATAGCGAAGTACATAAACAAACTATTGAAGTATCACATAAAATTTGATAACAGTTATTCAGTAAAAAATAACACCGAATTAATCATTAGAATAGAACCAATAATAATAACACCTCACAACGCAAAATTAGCATCGTTTGATATAACCAACATGTATTCTAACATACCAATAAAAGATACAATAAATATAACAAAAATAATTTTAATAAAAAATGGTTTAAACCCAACAGATACACAAGAAATAATAAATTTAATAACCGAAATAACAAAACAAAACTATTTCACAAATAACAATGAGTATTATCAACAAACAGAAGGATTACCTATGGGGAGCCCACTATCTGGATCTTTAACCGAAATATATCTCAACGATTTTGAAACAAAATATATACTTAAGAACATAAATCCACACAAAGAAAAAATCATTTATTGGTATCGCTACGTTGATGATATAATTTTATTATTCAAGGGAACGAATAGACAGCTTAATCATTTACACCAATACATAAACAGCATAGAACCTTCCATTAAATTCACGTTAGAAAATGAAGAAAATAACATAATAAATTTTTTGGATTTATCAATCACAAATGTAGATTCAAAACAAACATTCAAAATATTCCGAAAACCAACCCAAAGGGATCAAACAATAAATATTAAATCACATCATCCATACCAACATAAACTAGCTGGATACAACCACATGTTCAATAGATTGAACAATATACCAATGAATGTAGAAAATTATCAAGACGAATTAAACAACATAAAATACATAGCCAGTAGAAACGGATATAAAAACGAAATAATTGACACATTAAATAGAAAACATAAAAACAAGAAAAATTTGCAAACCCTGAAGAATAAAGAAAACTTAGCAGGCAAAAAATACATAGGCGTAACATATAATAAAACAACATTCAAAATAATGCAAAAAACTTTAAAAAAATATGGATATATTGCAGCTTACAAAAACACAAATAAAATAGAAAATTACCTAAAAACCAAAAAAACCCAAACCTTAGACACAGGTGTTTATAAAATAACCTGTGATGACTGCAGTAAATTTTATATAGGTCAAACGGGGCGGTCCTTCACAAAAAGATTTATTAAGCCCACCAATGAAATTAATAAGAGCGATCAAAAATCCAGATATGCCCAATATTTAAAAATAGAAAAACACAAATACACCAATATCAACACATATTTAACCATATTACATAAAAAAAGAAAAGGGCAACATCTAGATAGATTGGAAGAAATAGAAATATGTAAACATAAAAACAATAGCAACATTTTAAATGATAAAATCAACACTATAACTAACAAAATAGAAAAACTAACAGTTGAAATAGTATATAAGTAATAGTTTAAGGAAAAATTGTAATAATTATTAAAGAACCCAGGATGACGTAGTCATGACATCACATTCGATTGTTTTGTCTTAAATTTGATTGTTGTATCTTCAAAATTGAATTTTAAAAACAAATATTGTTACGACTACAGAAAAATCTTGACGATTACAGTCACTTCCAGAAAAATCAAATCAACAAAACACAAAAAAAAGTAATGAAATGAATAGTGTTGTTGTTGTATTCTTAGAACTTGGGTCAACATAAAATTACTTTATAAAGCACTTTATAAAGCCGAGCACCCCCGGTTAAGAACCGGTTAATAATGTCCTAGTCATTATGCTTGATTGTGGACCATTTTTTGATGAAAAAGCATTTGGTGCTAGCATATTCGTCCGTATTATATTAGTATTCTTCCGTGTTTATGGAATGAGAATCTATTCTTTCCTAAAATGCTTGCTACAGATCACAAAGTTTCCTGAAATTTTTTTCCCTTCTTTAGCACATTTTTGCTTTCTTTCAATAATATTCTATTTAGCACGAGATTACGGTGCATGGATACGCTTTAATATCATATATTGTCCACTGTCATACGCCACAATAGCGTTTCAATTCTTTTGGTGTTTTACGATTATTTTTCATTTAGCTAGTTGAAATCATAAAATTGCGATGTTGTAACTTACATTTGAATAAATAAATACACCAATTGTAGCACAATTTTAAGAAGTATTTAATTGAATGCAGCTTAAATTTTTTTTTTCAGTAAAAGTGTATGCTATTTGACATATGTTTAATATTTATCTTCACTTTCGAGTTTAACATAAAGTCCGTAAGAGCACATGGTGTATATCGTCAATAGACCAAAAATCGAAAATACCATAGCTATAGCAACTACAATTTGTTAATAATTTTTCCACTATAGAGGAAAAAAACCATTTTCACAGGGGATTAAGCTTGCTTGAAAATAGACTTTGCATCTGCTATCATAGAAAACAAATATTTTGCCTAAAGTTATACTAAAGACAATATTGGCGTATTGAAATGAAACTATTACATTTTTAAATCACCTATCGTGTTTGAATGTTTTCTCTTGTTCAACTAAAGCATATCACTCATATGGTAATATTTAACGTAGAAAACTTCTCAAACACCAGCTCAATAACAATTACATGAATTATAAAGGTTTAAAGTTTGTATTCTAAATCTAAAACAAGCGCGCTATTGTAACGAATAACGATTGTATGACGCGTGTAATCATCTATAATTAATACAATCTTAAAAGTTATTAGAATGGGTTGGTTTGTTTTGTAAATAAATTGATATGGTTAATATATGATTATAAAAAACTCTTAACTTTTTATCATTTTAAACATGTGTGGTGGTTGTATTTTTTTTTAATTTATGAGCTACAACGTGTTCTCCTATATGATAATTTTATTTAAAAATTGTTTGTATAAGTGCAATAATATATAATTCTATAGTTAAATGCACTCGATGAGAATTTTTTTAACTCCTTAAAATATTTCAGTTTACACATATTATAGTAGTGATATCTATTTTCCTAATCCATTTACTTCTCATTTTTTTGTTTATTATAATTGGTATAGTGAAACGTTGTGCGATATAATTAATAACGGGTGGATCATTGTTTGATGTTCTTCTGATCTGAAAGTATAAGCAAACGTCGGTCATGTTAATAAAAATGATAGCTGAATCTATTGCAATTATGTATAAAATACATATTATTCATACAAACCCCACGGCCCCATTTCCAGGCTTGCATATAAATTCGTAATTCTGATGACTTTTCCTAATACAAAAATTAATTTCGCGTCAATCATCAAAGTCAAACGCTGACGTTGTAAAATTGCTAGATAAAAGCAGTCATTTTACATCAGAATGTGAATATAGTGCGCAACAAATAAATGTTAAAACCATGTTCAAATCAACGCTAATTCACATAGAATTGGACCATCACATGGAATTCGGTGTGGATGGATACTTGAAAAAAGCCAAAGATGGCTCACCCTATATAACTTATTCTAACTTTCTAGATTGCGTATCTCTCTATAAAAAATAACTAATATTTTTGATTAAATAAATTTAAATCACTTGGAATTTCAGTTAAACAAGTAAATTGTTTCAAACGACAGTAAGAAATTTTGCTTATCTGTTTGTCTTCGTGAATAATCTGTAGTAATCTCTTTTAATTAATAGTTTGTGACAGTGTTAATAAAAATTAATTAAATGTATAAAGTGACATTAAAAAATAATAAATTGAATAAAAATGTTTCGTTTCTTTTATGCAAATATTATCATAGTGAAAATGGAGTTTATGGATATAAGAAGCGAGAAATATTAAAACAAAAATGTAATTGAATATTTAGTGTTTTTTCTATGTTCTACTTCTATGTGATTTTCTTATTATTTGTTTTGCGTGTGAGTTTTACTGTGATTGGTAATTGTTATCTTAGCAGGATTAACTTGTGTTTCATTTAGTTGATTCTTGAATACAACAATGCTACGTTTTATAAAATTACATAATTGTGTAAGAATAATTTGCTCTTTAATCTTTTAGATTATTGTTCAAATTGTTGAACTGTTTTCAATGAAGTTTCGGATAACAGTTGCTAAATATTTATTTTCTGGTAAACGCTACTTTTACTTGTTAGCAATTTGTTAAGATACCAAATAGCTTAAGAACGATTATAAACTAATATACGGGTTAACAATGTAAAAAGTTCGTTGTTGCCTTAGTGCTTTAAATTATTGTCGATGTTATTAAAGTACTAAGTCGATGTTATTACGGTACTTTTGACAACCATTTATATTAAATAAATAGCATAGACTGGTTTATATTAATATACGCAAATACCTCTGGAGTGAAACAATTAGCGAACATATAAAACATTTGGAAGTAAAAAAATTCAAACTATGGGTTTAAACATTTGGGCAGTCTAGAGCAAATAATTGGTAAATATTTTAAAAGGAGCATTACGTATATCAAACAGGTCTTGCCAATTTTGGAACTTGCATAACAAAAAATTGTATAGTCGAATTTTTTTGCCAGCGAATTTTTGACAGATAGGACGCAGCAAGAGATAAAAGATGAGACAAAAAGTAAAACAGAGACGTATTATTTATTTTGGGATAAATTTATTTTCAAAACAATTAAATTAGTTTAATTTCTACTTCTAGTTCGTACCATTTGTTTGTTGTGATATTTGTTTCCATAGGCGTCGTTATTTTTATTATAATTATTTTTAATTATAAAAATTTTGTTACATTTCCTACAAAATCATTAATATTTTTACTAGTTTTTGGGTTTCTATTATAATTGGTTGAATTTCAATAGTAATTTATTAATTTTATGCGTTTTTTTTGTCCATTTCAATGGGACCCCAATAGTTTTTTTTGATATTTTAATCGAGACACTGAATGTGCAAACAATATGCGCATGTGCATGCGCATGTGCAAACAATATGCGCATAACAAACAAATTTTGTGTTCGCTGGCAAAAAAATTCTACTATACTTGAGTTTTGCTGCCTTGCTAAGCTAATTAACTAAAAAATTTGATATACTAATTAAATGTTCGGGATAAAATGGCACATTGCATACGTTGCAACTAATTCAATTCTTTTTCTCAGCACACCATTTCTTTTTTTAAGGTTTCCAAAATCTTTTACTAGAGAAAGTTATTAATAGGAAAATAGCACATTTGTTTGAGATTTCAAAAATTCGGTGATCCAGTTAACATACATTATCACTATAAAAAACGATAAATTTTTTAACTACTGCTTTTTTAACTAATTGACTCCTTATAATTCGATAGCGTTTAAAAAACAGCATTAAAGCTATACTCATGAATATTAATCTTCTTGATATTAGAGATAATTTATCGAAGATCGCGATACATGGAACAATAAAGCTTAACGTAGCTTCTTTGTTCGGAATTCATTCTTATCGAAGAGCAAACATTTAAAAAAACGTTATGCATGACTGAACCTGATACAACCAATTGTATCCACTCCAACATGCTAGTCTGATCTAACCATATTCAGTGAGATGAATTCAAGTTCAGCACGATTAAGGACGATATCAAAGACAAACATCCCTAAAGTAAACCTTATCTTGTTTCGAAAACAAACAACTACAAAATTTTTTTATATATTTTATATATATTTTCTCTTTCATTCACATTTTTTATATATATTTTCTCTTTCCAGTGTCCCCAGCTATAGTTGAAAATCGTATTAATGAGTCAAATACTTTTAGTTGGATCGATGCATATCGTACACATGGACATCGTATTGCCAAAACAAATCCAATTGAAATCTATCCATCCAATCGTGATACAAATGTCGATGAATTAGACCCAAAATCATATGGATTATCAATGAATGATAAAATCAACAATTTAAACGGTTTACTTTACAACTATAATCTTCCGAAGACGTCGTTATCAATAATTGATTTAGAAAAATGTTTAAAAAATATTTATAGCTCAAATGAGTGTAGTGTTGAATTTAATTATATCGAAAATACTTATGAACGTGAATGGTTAGCGGAAAAATATGAAAAAAGTTTCAGCGAAAATTTATCAAATGAAAGAAAGGTGGAAATTGCTGAAGGAATGCTTCGATTTCAAAAATGGGATCATTTTATGGCAATAAAATTTCCTACCGTAAAAAGATATGGTGGTGAGGGTGCTGAGAGTATGGTGGCATTTTTTCAACAATTATTTTTGGAGTCTGTTGCAGGTAAGCTATCTAATACAATTTTTACGTTTAACCTTTTATGATTTTTTAATTGTTCATATAAAACAGGCAAGTTTTATTTGTTTCTACGAGAAATGTTCTATGTTTCAGTTTTCCGTTGCGATTCTAAATTATCCTAGTAAACACTAATATCATAACTGCATAAATATACACTATCTTAATTCAGTAAATTATTTGTGACACTATCTTACTGACCTTATAAAATAAAAAATTATTTGTTATAGTTATTCTTAGTTATATTAAAAAACAAATTGGGATACAAATTAAATTGCCGTTACTTGTACAATTAACTGATGAAAACTTTTAATGATAATATTTATAAAAAACAACGGTATCAGTAATAGTGTGATATTGTTGTAGGAAATAATGTTTTGGTGTCAAATTTCGATCACTCACTATCCGTATAGACCTATGTGGTTAATATAAAAAATGTATAAATAAATGATGTTGAGCTTTGTTCTAGAGTGGAGTAGAATACATTATATTATATTTTGTTCTAGAATAGATTATAATATTATAGAACTCTAGAAATGTGATAGAAATCATGACTAATAATTGTTGTAATTATACATATCCTGCATTATTCATATCTAAGAATAGGACATATAGGACGCATGGGGGGATAAACTTTATTGATTTGTTTTTGTTTTTAGTTTTTTATCTACGGATGTGATAAACCAGCGTTTTTCAATCTCTGGAGAACACTGGTTTGTCATTGGCTATTAATATACGAGTTAAAGTGAGATATCACATATTACTGACAATAGCAACGACAAGTGACATATCAATTGCTAGAGTGATACCTTAGGGGTGTTGGCGGATGGACTCTAATCAGTCAACAGTAGCACTCTCAATCTTATAGTTATGGAGTATTAATAGTGCTACGCTATGCTTGGTCGAAGAAGTGATACTTTGTATTTTCCTATATGTGGGTTTTAATCGGAATTATTGGCAATTACATTTAACAATCTTTAAAAGAATTTATAACTTTTCACCCTTGGTACATAAATAAGTACTACACCTGTGGTATACATGTTTTACGCAAACTTAAGGAATCGTAAAATAGTTTATTATATATTAAAAGTGTGAAAATAATATTTTAGTTCCAATTGAATTGGTAGCTGCTGAGGATTAATAAAATTGTGTAATGAATACTGGACCTGCTAACGAGTCACTAACAGAAAGCAAACAAAGGACTGCGTGCCTGGCACAGTTTTATTCCGACGAGCTGAAGCCATGTGTATCCGAGAAGTAATTTCCCCCAATTAAGTACAATGATTAGACATGCATGCAAAGGAGACTGTGTAAACGGAATTAAACAATCGAAGACAAAGTGTTACAATAAGTTGTAAACAATAATAATAACAGAAACCAATGATAGCGGCATCCAAAAATAAAAAATTACAGTTGGTTGTTGATTAACATGATTGTCGTGGAAATTCAACTCGTTGTAACCAAAAGAACAGTTGATTTTATTGTGAAAAAAAAAATCGTTTTTTATATACCAATGGCATTCTATCGGCATTAATTCGTTAATACTAGATGTCTGGCCTTTTATTTATTTGAAATGGTTTTCTTCTGAGAGAGAGGCTGTCCCTTAAATATCTCTGTTGAAAAAAAATGGCATTTTCAAAATACTTAAAATACTTATATTTCTAAATACTTAGAAGGGTGAATTGGTGAATCTTGTTATAATAATAGAGCAAGAACTTAGAACATATTTCTTTTCGTTTAAACTCTATAATAATAATGTAAGAAATATTAGGCCCGTTGCCTAATGGTGATTCTATCCATTAGGCAACGGGCCTAATATGTATTACATTATTATTATAGAGTTTAAACGAAAATAAATATGCTCTTGTGCTCTATTATTATAACAAGTTTCACCAATTCACCCTTTTTTCCTCTACAGATTCAATGAAAAAAAGTTACAGCTACTTTCTAAACGTATTTTATTGTAACAACATCAGCCTTCTTGTAAATAATTAATGAATTATTAATCTTACAAATATTTAAATTACAAAAAAATTTGGTTACTAATTTAGTCACATTTATGCACAGCCACAACAGGAAAGTTAACACATAGTTATTTTAACTGCGCTAACGGTAAAATTCTGATTTTTTCTGTTGTTTTTCATTTTAACGAAATCAATGTTTAGCAAAAACATTACAAAATTTTATAGATTATTTTATTTATCCAAACACCTAACGATTCTAATTTAAGATTTTAGGCTTACACAATTTGCAATAATTTTTTTTTCCAGAAATTATACACAATTGATCACAGTAATTGATAAACAAACCAGACAATTAATAATATTTTTTAATTTTAAAATAAAAATTTGTATGCATAATTTTACTAACAAAATTTTTCAAATTTTAAACCTTGAATTTTCCTTGGTATTCACTAACTCCAAAAAGCAAAATAAATATATAAACAAATTTCATGAATCAACTACACTACAAAATGAGACAGCAATCGAAAAATTTAAATATCATTGCAAGAAGGGTTACACAAAAAAACGAGCTAAAAACCCATAAGTTGTATAAAATGTGTTGATTTATAATCATAAATAAAAAAATTGTTCAGATACATAAATGAATTTTTTCGGGGCAAACACTTCGTAACAATTGTTATATACTTCAAACTTTTGTTGTAGTTATAATCCCTTTTGAGAGATAGACCAATACATAGCGGAAGTTCGTAAAATAATATTTCGTTTAAAATTCATAAATTTGGGTTTGGCTTAAAGTCCTTCATAATATTTTTTATTTAATGCCGAATCAAAAATTTTCCTCAATAATTTATTGACTCATCCAGCTAGAAACAAATTTTAAGTTGACCAGAATTTAACTTCCGAAGGGTCGTTAAATTATGTTTTCATGACCGATCGGTTTTTAAGATTATTTGTGGGTATTCCGTTGGAAGTTTACATAACATAAATAATATATCGTTAAATTCTCTTTTCAGCAAACATTCAAAATATTGTTCTTGGAATGCCACATCGGGGTAAATTGAATCTCTTAACAACAATGCTAAACACAAAGCCGGCCAAAATATTTAGACAATTAAAAGGTAAACCAGAACTTCCTCCAGAAACTGGTGCTTATTCTGATGTCATCAGCCATATTGGTAACTATAGTTCTAGTTTAATCTTATTTCCTTTTTGATTAACAGTCTCAAGATCTCTGTTAAAGCCACGTCAACGGATGTTTTAATCAACAACAAAGCAGTACATGTTAGCCTACTTCGTAATCCTTCACATTTAGAAGTTCAAAATCCAGTGGCAATGGGTAAAGCATTATCAAAACAGCAATCTAATGAAACAACTATAAGCGTTGTACTGCACGGTGATGCTGCGTTTCCTGGACAAGGTATTAATCAAGAATGTTTAATGATGAGCGCAACTCCTAATTTTGATGTCGATGGTACTATACATATGATTGTCAATAATCAAGTTGGTTTCACATTGCCTGGTGAACGAGCACGTGGGGGACGGTATTGTAGTGATTTAGCGAAATCAATAAACGCTCCAGTATTCCATGTAAATGCAGACTATCCAGAAACCTTAGCAAAACTTACAAAAATTGCGTTTGAATATCAGCAAAAGTTTAAGAAAGATATTTTTATTGATTTTCAATGTTTTCGAAAATACGGTCACAATGAACTTGACGACCCAACATTTACAAATCCGTCGTTGTATAGAATTATAAATAACCGCAAATCGATTCCGGATTTATACACCAAAAAATTGATCGACGATAAACTGCTAGACCTGGAAAGAGTTGAAAGTGTTAATAAAGAATTCAATGAATATTTGAATAATGAGTTGGAAAATTGGGAATCTTATGTTCCAGAGGTAAGATCATATTCTGTTTGTGTCATCAATATAATACATTATTTTTTATAGAAATCATTTTATGAAAAGCAGTGGAAGGATATTAAAAAAGCAACCGACCAAATAACAACCTGGGATACAGGAATTGATTATAGTCTCTTACAACATATAGGAAAAACAAGTGTTGATTTCCCACGAGAATTTGTAAGATTTTAATTTAAAACGTCAACACCAGAATATTCAAAACAATGTTTTAATATTTGTTTTGATTTTCAGAAAATTCATCCTCACCTTCTAAAAACTCATGTCGCAAATCGAATTAAACGATTAGCAGAGGGAAAATCAATAGATTGGGCAACAGCTGAAAGTTTGTCGATAGGAAGTTTATTATATCAAGGATGTAATGTAAGACTGAGTGGCGAAGATGTTGGACGTGGAACTTTTTCCCATCGACACGCGATGTTAGTGGATCAAGATAATAATTCAATTTATATTCCCTTGAATTCCTTACAAGGAGGCTATGGAGGAAAATTTGAGGTAGCAAATAGTATTTTATCGGAAGAAGCGGTAGTGGGATTTGAATATGGAATGGCAATTGACAATCCGAATAATTTAATTATATGGGAAGCACAATTTGGTGATTTTTACAATGGGGCTCAAATTATGTTTGATACATACATTTTTAGTGGTGAGTCAAAATGGATGTTAGCAAATGGGTTGGTAATATTGTTACCACATGGATATGATGGAGCTGCATCTGAACATAGTTCATGCAGAATTGAACGATTCTTACAGTTAACAGATTCAAAAGAAACTGCACCAGATGGCGATGATGTTAATTTTAATATGGTAAATCCAACAACACCAGCACAGTATTTTCATGTTCTTCGACGACAAATTATTCGAAATTTTAGAAAACCTTTAGTTGTTGTTGCTCCAAAGACACTTCTTCGGCTCTCCGACGCTACATCAAGTTACAACGAATTTGAGCCAGGCACATCGTTTCAAACAATTTTAGGTATGTCGGTTAGATAGAAAAATACAAAAACTAAAAACAATTTTTTATCGTAGGTGATAATGTTGTGCCTTCCAATAACGTCACTCGTGTAATATTTTGTAGTGGAAAACATTACTACACGTTAAACAATGAACGAGGAAAAAGAAATATTCAAAATGTTGCTATAATCCGGATAGAATCGTTATGTCCATTTCCTTGTAATGAAATCCAACAAGAACTTGAGAAATATAAATCTGCTCGTGAATTTATCTGGGCACAAGAAGAACCACGCAATATGGGAGCATGGACTTTCATGAAACCTCGTTTTGAAAATTTGATAGGAAAAAAATTACGATATTCAGGACGTGTTGTAGCACCAACGCCTGCTGTTTCCTCATCATCGATACATGCATTAGAATGTGAAACAATTCTTCAAGATGCGTTTGCATAAATGCAAATCTTATTTATCTTATACAATTGAATTGTTTTTATGGTATTACGTTATTTTAAAAAAATGACTTCGTTTTCTCGATAGAACAAATGTTGTTAGCTAAAAAGTCATCCAATTTTACACCACTATATTAATTGTATTTTATGTGAAGTTCAGATTAATGTTATAACGATTTTCAATTGTTCAACTTAAAACGTGTTATTTTTGGTAAGTTATACAAAATGTCAAGTGTGTGGATTTACATTTCATCAAATTGTCAAATATGCATTCAAATAAAAGAAAAACTATTTGCAAACTACTGATCATTTTATGTAAATAAATATTTAAAAACAATTGTTCTAATCATTTAACACATTCGCTCAAACGATTTTGCACTCTTATTTTGATTTCACAAATTAAAGGTTCAAAATGTGCGATATCAATTAAGATAGAATAAAAACTTGTCGGGACAACAAAGGAATTATCAAATCTCCTTTAGGTTCTTATGTGGTTAATATTTTACGCTGACTAGTGTATCCAAATTACTCGAGTTTCAGTCAATCATGAGTGTATTAACCCTGCAGTTATGGCTTAATACACTTAGTCTTTCTTTGCCACATTTTTGTTAGTAAACACTTGCGAATCCCTTCTAAATCAAATACACTGTGCCAATATAAAAACTTTTTGATGAGAAATCTATCTGATACGTAACGTAATTAAATTTTAGGCAGGACTAAGACTAGAGTATTCAATACCGAGATGTTTACTTTACAAATACCGACAATAACGTTTTGCCAATGTCAATAAATCATTATAGAATAACTAAACTGAGATGCTAGCATATAGCTCCAATAAATACTGTTCTTCTTTTTAAAACATGTTTTTTGTTTTCTGCTGGTTGTTAAAAAAAATGGCACCATTGCGCAACCATCATTGGGACTAATCCTAAAATTTCTTAAGAACGATGCTGTCGGCATTTTATCAATTCCACTTAGAGTTGTCTATCAGCATTTGTCTATCAGCATGCACAGATTATGGTTTTTTATTAATGGACACAGGTTCAAAGAAATAGGAGGATGTAGTTATAATTTTACTTATTTTCTAATTCATTGCATGAATTTGCCTTTTACTGATATAAATGCCAGCAATAAAATTTTGGGATTGGTTTTTTAATAACATTTTGATGTCGATTAAAATACCCGGATAGTTAATAGTAGATTGTATTAATAGTAAAATTTTCCAAACAAGAGTGTAGTTCAATTAATCGTGTTTAGCAACGCAGTTCGCTCTAGCAATCTAGTTTTTGTAGGTAGGTAGGGAGATAAGATAAGGACAGGTAGGAAGGTAGTTCGAATTTGGATGTGAGACATCGATACAGTTCGATGTACCCAATGCAACAAAAATTTGTTACGCTTACGTAAAAACCAAGCCTTTGAGACATTTGAGAACATCTGCTTACTGGAATTTCAAATTAATTGAGGATTTATGTGATTGGTGCTTTGAAAAGAATTGTTATTATTTAATAAAAAACTAATTTTGCAGTAGCTGTAGGAGGCAATACTAATGATTTACCCACCATCATCCGAACCTTAGAGGGTATTTTCTGTTGTATCCAATTTTAGTCGAAAGAACTCGGTTAAGTTATTATTCGTTAAATAGCTTAGTATTTTTAAAATTCCACCGAATTAATAATAATAACTCGTAAATACGTTTTAAATTTTTCAATGGTAGTTTACAATATATTTAATCCTATATATCCTTGTGTCACCATGGAAATGAAGTAATGATGAACTGAAATCTTTATTTATTTTAAAACTGCAAGTTTTAATTTGAAATATTTATTGAATTTTTTTCTTTTTTAATTTTAATAATTTATTTTGAAATAAACTGAATTTGAACTCAAAAATAAAAACACGTTTTTTTTAGAAAATTTAATCATCAGAGCTACAATTACTATCATTTTCTTCCGATGGGTCAGTTGGAGGACAATTCTGACAGTTGTCACCGCAGCATGTCCCACATGTTGAGCTACAAAATAATCCGAGTCTTCAGCAACCACAAGAGGCACCGCATCCTTTTTTACAGTTACAAAATATTATTTTAAGTAACTCTTCTGGTGCACATCACGTACTTCCTATTTCAAATAGATTTGTGTGTGTATACACGCAAACAAACACTGACACACACTCACACAAATGATGTCGAAAAAACCAGTGTTTTTGCACCAAAAAAATGCAAGTGGTTTTTGTAACATACCACTCTCAATTTTAAAGTTACAACTTCCATTAAAAAACCAATATATAGGTATTTTCAAAAGTCATAGTATGGTATTCATTCCAACTTGTGCAAACCTTTCATCTTTAAATGAAGTCGGGTTGAGAGGCTCGGGTTGGGATGGGAAACAGTTACACCTTCGGTATATTTTATCCCACAGACAACAAAATGTAACCAAATTTTTTGTTAAAAAAAACAAACATTTTCGTGCTGAATACTTACTTGTTACGTATCTTATTTAGTTTTAGAGTTATTTTGAAGAGAAGGTACGTTTTTATGAAATTTGAAATATTCATTTTTCATTATCATCATACGTTTTTCAAAAACTACGTATTCTAATGTACAGCTATCTGTAAAAGGATAACGAAGAATATGGATTTTATTGGGAATCGCTGAGATTTTAACACTGATTTTTTAAATTCGAGTTGCTCGCCGTTTTTGTATCGTAACTCGCTTAGTTTTAAAGGACACGAATTAAACTAGCATACTTATTTTAAAGGTATTGCTAAGCATTATAAAAACATTTTAGAAGTTTTCTCCGAAAAATTTAAAGATTTCCATTTTTTAACGTTGAATACTTCGTACCAAGTTGTTAAAAAATATAATTCCCTTCAATGAGCTATAACTTCCTTCGCTTTGGCACTTGGACTTCCTTCGCTTTGGACCAATCTATTTTTTGTTTTAAACTTGATTTTTATTCCTAATAACTTTTTTGATAGAACACTAAGTTTTTGAGTTATGTGTGAAAAACCGTCAAAAACATGCTTATTTGATCGAAAAATGCAAGTTTTCAATTGCGAATAACTCGAAAAATATTGATATATGGAAAAAAGCTTTATAGAATATTTTGACTTAAAATGTGTCTCTTTATATATTTTCGGGGTTGTTTTGAGTGAAATAGATTCCACCCCCGAGAAGGAGTGGCATCTATCCCCAGAGAAAAAGGGCAAATCATCGCTATGTCACCTTTGATTTTTAAGTCATCCCTTCACTATTCAGCAAATTTCAAGTTAATCGGTCAAGGTTCAAAGAATTCAGAACCGAAAACGTTTGCTTACTGTACTAAAGAAGTACAAATAATTCAATAAAATGTTTAATTTTGTTGAAGAAACTAGACAGACTAAATAAGTATCTTTTTTGTTCAATTCTTAAGTGATTTAAAAGGAAAACTTAAAAAAAAAATACAAAACGAAATCGGCTCTGTGGTGCGACAAATATTTCTGCCAATCGAAGAGCGATCCTACGGTAGGATAAAGATAGCGATCTAATTTTTAAGTTGTAAATTAAAAATGTATGTGCTTGGTTGCATTTGTAAAAGATACATCCATTTTTTAATGATATAATTTAAATGAAAAAAATAAGAAAATTTAAATATTTGAAATTATTTTCTTAATATTAAATCAAATAAATTTAAATATCAGTAAACCGACATGAAACAAGGCAAACAAAAAAATAATAATTTTTTTAAATAACTGAAATTAATTATTCAAAGTGCCTGTATGTTTTGAGTACCTTCCCAAAACTCTTTCTTTCGCACATAATTTTAGATGCGAATAAACTAAAATTCATCAATTTAACATTACGAAAGTATTAAGTCGTAAAAAGTTAAATGAAACCAGCCATTTTAGAAAAATCAAAAATACTTTTTCAATTTTTCCATTCTATTCTTGTTTATTATTATTATCATTCAATAATTTTCGTTTTGCTTCGATTTTTATTATTCGTAAAACAAGCATTTGAATTGTGTGTGCATATATGTGCTAAGGCGTTTTACGACATGTGCACGATAAGGTGCATTTACATGACTGTGTGCACACTTTTCTAATTGAAATTGACAATAATTATTATCACAAAGGACATTGTGGGTGCACCCAATTTTATTATACTTGCCTTGACACGACAATAACACGACATTCGTCACAGGCAAAAGTGCGATATTTAAAGTTATTAATTTAGAACATTTATATCATTAGTAAAATATTTGGTTAGTCTTCGTCTGATGTAACGTATTTGATGGAGCTTTTAACCAAGAAATTCAGATATTTTTGTACATATATAATAAAAGAACAATGCAATTAGTAAATCCAAAGTTTATGCTCAATTGCATTTAATTTAGTGGCGTTATTATAAGTAAAGCATAAAAGCGTGCA
This sequence comes from Diogma glabrata, assembly GCA_963693315.1. Taxonomy (NCBI): domain Eukaryota; kingdom Metazoa; phylum Arthropoda; class Insecta; order Diptera; family Cylindrotomidae; genus Diogma; species Diogma glabrata. The sequence goes on from OY856187.1 coordinate 351,980,253, forward strand.
CTAAAGTCAAATGCAACTCGATGTTGTGCTGGTATATCACCATAATCCTAAATTCGAATTCATTATTATTCAAATTAAACGTTTTATAAGCACAAATGAATTAACTTTTAACACACTTTCTAATTTTTTTTTTATCAAAGAATATTACACAACTATGACATAACTTTTAAAAATGAAAAATTCATTCTAAACAATTTTTTTTTTAAGTTCAAAAAGTTTAAACGGAAAGTTCAAAAAGTGCAACATTTAAAAAACAAAAATATTTAAATTTCAACTTACGAATTTTCAAAGTTCTTTAGAGCTTCTCTCGTTTAGACTTATGTTTAAGATAGAGCTTGGTTATTGTAAGAGACGTAAACAATATGAAGGGAGACAGAAAATAATTACTCTCTCACCCTTTTACATATGGAATCAATCTATGAAGCCAACAAAATAATTTCGATAAATTTAAATCACTTGTAAGATAGAGTTTCAGTTGAATTAGTGATTTGAAGAAAAATAGAAAAAATTAAGAAATATTGAAAGTTAAAAATTTATTTATTTTTCAGTTTTCGATTGTTAAAAAATTTAATTTTATAATTTAAAGTTTATGATTTTTAAAATGTATATAAAAATTAATGCAGTTATCATAAAAACTAATAAATTGAATAAAAATTTTTCGTTTGCTGTATGCAAATGTTATCATAGTGAAAATGGAGTTTATGGATATAAGAAACGTGAACAATTAAAAGACACACGTAAGCTTGGATTATTAAATCTTTACCATTTTATTAAAATTGTGACCTATTATACTTTAAGTCTTTAACATATGCCTAATTCTTTTAAAATTACTAAATTGCTTCTTTGTTCAAAATTGTTTGAAAAATTGATCTTTAATCTTTAAGATTATTTATCAAATTCCTAAACTACTTTTAATGAAGTGATAGATAGTATATAGGAAGTTGAATTTATTTTTTTGAAGAATTACAACAAATGTTGTTACATTTTTAGTAATTCTTAAGAAAAAATGTTGATAATGAGATAGGTGTCTTTTATATTTTACAAAATAAATTCACATGATTTTGAAAAAAAAATTGTTTTCCCTGAAAAGATCTTTTATGGTTGCTATGTCCAATTGGGGCTTTGCCTAGATAATTAGCTTATACCAACGGAGATGATTCGTGATGTCTGGACAATACTTCTCACGAAAGGGATTCTTTTTAAGATCGTTCACTATGAATAATCAATCTTAGTACATAATAGAATATATTTCGAACAGCAAAACTACCTCTTTCAAACCCCATTCAAGAGTTTACTGAGTATATATCTGAATATAAGATAGTAGCAGATTTTAACAGCCGTTAACGGCTTTATTGGTCAAGTAAATTAACAGGCTAGCTAAAAATCACTCTTGAGAACTAAGCTATTTTGAATCTGGTTTGGACTGGAAGTGAAAAGAAGAAAACTGTACGGGTTTTCTGTATTTTAAAATCAAACTCAATTGATTAAAAAATAATAAAAAACTGTATCTAAATCAAAATATTGAAATCAATCTAGTAAATAAACAATAAAACAATTAAAACAAAAAAAACAGCACAACACACAAAAACAGTTTGTTGTGCAGTTTTTTGTCTTCATTATTATATACATTTATCTGCATACATATATTGATGGATTTAGCCATCAAATAGTTTAAATAAAGTGTTTTTTCTACACCCGTACTCTAATAATACACTTATATGCCCATAATCCGTTAAAATGCAATATTTAAAAATATACTTTTTACTGTTTATTTTTAAATTTATTTATAATAATATAAACTTCCTTATAGTAACAATTTGATTTTTATTTTTTTATTTTAAAGAATATCGATTTCGACTTACGTCATCCTCAGTTCTTAAATTATTATTACAATTTTTGCTTAAACTATTACTTATATACTATTTCAACTGTTGTTTTTTATTATTATGTCATATATTTTGTTAGTTTTAGTGTTGATTTTATTATTTACAATATTGTTATTGTTTTTATGTTTATATATTTCTATTGCTTCCAATCTGTCTAGATTTTGTCCTTTTCTTTTTTTATGTAATATGATTAAATTTGTGTTGATATTGGTGTATTTGTGTTTTTCTATTTTCAAATGTTGGGCATATCTGGATTTTGGATCGCTTCTGTTAATTTCATTGGTGTACTCGATAAATCTTTTTTGAAGGACCTCCCCGTCTGGCCTATGTAAAATTTACTGCAGTCGTCACAGGTAAGCTTATAAACCCCTGTGTCTAAGCTTTGGGTTTTTTTTAGTTTTTAGGTAGTTTTCTATTTTATTTTAAATAAATAGATATTTTTAAATATTTTGCCGTCTGGGCAATCAGCTTCCAAACATCTCGTTCCATGAGTTGACTCCAGTGTCGACATCCTATATCACGAAGGTCTAGGATGATGTCATCACGCCAGCGTAGTCTAGGTCTAGTCTAGGTTCCTCTCCGACGAACACCAGCTGGTTGTTGTTGGGACGCTTTTTTATCATACTATCTAATCTAATTCTATGTCATTCTATCTAATCTATCATTCTACCCTTTCCACATGACCAAACCACCTAATCCGGTTGGATTTAATGAATCCGATTACATCACAGCCTCCAAGAAACTGTCTGATTTCATGATTCATTCGGCTTCTATACTGATTTTCAGCAACTTTACATGGACCGTAAGTATGGACATGGACCGTATGACCTTCCTCTCAAATGTTGATAAAATTCTATAATCGGAGGAAGTCAGTGTCCAGCTTCCACTTCCACATGTAAGCACAGGTCGGATAAATAAGCGGAGATGGAAAATCAAAATGAAAAAATAGTTTATATGAGCAATTTCACGCAGATTCAACAACGTTTTGACTTGACCCCTTTTAATTTTGATTATTTTTTGTTTATAGATAGTCTTTGATAAATAAAAAATACAAGTTCTCTTAGAATTTTTTTTCGACCAGGGGTCTTCACAGGGTGCCTCTCAATTTTTTGTTATTTTGTGATGTGAGTGCATTTTGACGAGCGATTGTAGAAAAACTACTGAATCGATTTTCATAAATGATATGTCGTTGAATAGGTATTAAAACAAAGTTTTTAAAAATGCACACTGTTAATTTTTTGAAATAATTTTTAACAGTGTAACATAAGAAAAAAACGGTGTAATTGAAAAAAATATGGCATAGCCTTTTTTTTTTTTAACTAAATTGAAGCCTATTTTATATCTAACCACTTGTGAAAGTTTGGGACTTGCATTACGTTTTGTTTTAAAGATAAAATTCGTTGTGCATATGACTGTCGGGAATCAGTTTTTTTTTGTTCTGAAGGAAAATTATAAAAATGGCGTTATAAACTAAGAGATTTTTTTTTTATGTTAAATATCAAATATTTTAATATTAGATGAACTTTTTAAAACATTATAAAAATTATATATGTAGTACAATAAATAAAATAAATACAATTGTTAAAAATGATTTACTTATTTTACAAACAGAAGTTTCTTTTGAATAGGAAAACAGTTCTGCAATTATTTTCTTTGTATTAGATGGCATAAAAAAATGAAATGTTTATTTGTCACTTTTAGTAATCACTTGTCACTTTTATACAAAATAATTTGACAGTCTCGACTGCAAACAAAAAAACCGTATAAATAACAAAATCTATTTAGGAACTTTTGACTGGAGAAGTATTATGTTCGTATTATGTTATTATGGTCAGAAAAAAAAAGATTGTATTTTAACATTAAATTACAAAACGATTTTGTACTTTTTTTT
>OY856187.1:351989029-352033269 GCA_963693315.1 Diogma glabrata
CTTTTAATAAACTTTTTATCTATAATATAAAAATGAATCGCTGAATGTGTTGCTAAGCGCTAATCTCGAGAGCAACTGAACCGATTTCGCTAATTCTTTTTTTAGAATATTCCTTGAAGTACGAGGATGGTTCTTACAGAGAGAAAAATTTAAAAAATTGCCTGAAAAAGTCTAAAAACAACATTTTTCTATACTCCCATTCAATCGATTCGTAATAATACTTAAAAGTCAATTTGAACTTTAATACCATACCATAAAGTTTAAATGTTAGTGGAGAGGTTCCGGGAAGGCAAAGCAATTGAGTAGTGACGTTAGTATCGTATAAATATAATGTCAATATTTATACGATGGTAACATTACTCAAAAACAAATTGTCTATCGTCTGTGGTAAAATGTCACTTGATATGTAAACGTTTTTTTGCTGTGCATCTGTAATATTACTAATATATAATCCACAAATTTCTATAAAATTAAAAAAGTGTTGTGTGTTTGTGACTCAGTTATACTCAATAATATAAAAATGAATCGCTGAATGTGTTGCTAAGCGCAAATCTCGAGAGCTGCTGAACCGATTTCGCTAATTCATTTTTTAGAATATTCTTCAAAACGATTGAGTGACGTTGGTATCGTATAAATATTAATGTCAATATTTGTCAATATTTATACGATGGTAGCATTACTCAAAAACAAATCAAATTGTCTATGGTAAAATTTAATACACGCAATAGAACAGGGAACCCGAATTTACAAATAAGTAAAGAAATTTACAATGAGGCATTGATTTCCATTGAGGATATGTGCTTGATGATGTCAACCAAGCTATTATTTCAATTGGGGATGGCCGCGCCCTTTCGCCCAATGCACGATGCTTTTCATCAAGAGTTACAACGTGAAAAATCGTATGATCTTCATACTTTGAAAGAATCGATTCAAATAAATCTTCCACTATTGAACGAAGAACAAAAGTATGTATTTGATACTCTATAAAAGTAATAAATGATGGAACTGGAGGGATTACTTCTTGGACGCTCCTGGTGGTACAAGAAAACTTTTTTGATTACTTTAATATTGGCAACAATTCGCTCAAAAACTGAAATTGCTCTTGCTCTTGCTTCGTCAGGCATTGCAGCAACTTTGCTTGAAGGCGGTCGAACAGCCCATTCAGCTCTAAAATTGCCATTGAATATGCAAAGAAACGAAACTTCAAACTGCAACATTTCCAAGAATTCTGCCAATGGCAAAGGTTTGCAGCAATGTAAACTAATAGTGTAGGATGAATGCACAAGGGCGCATAAAAAATCTTTAGACGCTTTAGATAGAACCTTAAAAGATCTACGGAACAACCAAAACGAATTTGGTGGCGCAATGATTTTATTATCAGGAGATGATCGGCAAACATTGCCAGTGGTTCCACGTTCAACGCATGCTGATGAACTGAATGCATGTTTAAAGTCCTCCAATTTGTGGAAACATGTCAAGGTATTAAATTTAAGCAAGAATATGCGTGTCATGTTGCAAAATGATCAATCTGGAGACATATTCTCTAAACAACTCATTGATATTGGTAATGGCCAATTTTCTATAGACGTGCTGACCGGCTGGCATCACCTTTCCTGAGAGTTTTTGTCAGTTAACGCAATCAAAAGCTAAACTCATTCAAAAAGAGTTTCCAAATGTTGCTCAAAATTACTTATTCCATTATTGGTTGAGCAAACGAGCTATACTGGCTGCCAAAAACACTGATGTAAATGAATTAAATTTCAAAATTCAAGATGACATTCCTGGCGAAATGAGGACATATAAATCAGTTGATACGGCAACTAATGAAGATGATGTCGTGAACTATCTACCGGAATTTTTAAACTCACTAGATTTGCCAGGATTGCCACCCTCAAAATCTTCAATTAAAGGTTGGATCTTCAGTTATAATGTTGCGAAATATTAACCAACCGCGACTTTGTAACGGCACACGATTAGCAATAAAAAAATTTCTGAATAACGTAATAGAAGCAATCATATTGAAAGGAAAGTATAAAGGAGAAGACGTTTTGATACCCCGCATCCCAATGATTCCGACTGACGTACCATTTCGAGTTTAAACGACTGCAGTTTCCAGTACGGCTTGCTTTCGCTATGACTTTAAACAAATCCCAGGGGCAGTCGTTCAGTGTTTGTGGTATTAATCTAGAGAACCCATGTTTCTCGCATGGTCAATTGTATGTTGCCTGTTCCCGTGTTGGAAAACCATCTACTCTGTTTGTTTACGAGCCAGGTAATCAAACAAAAAATATCGTGTACCATAAAGTACTTCAATAAAAATGAAAATTAATTTAGAATAAGTAAAAATAAAATGAAATATAATAAGTAGGTATCATAATAAGAAATCTGAAATTGTAATTTTCATTGTGATTTTTTAGTGACTATTAAAAAAATTTTAGGTGTTTTTTAATTTTAATTTTTTGACATAATGTAATTGTTGACTTATTAACTTTCTTTTTCTTTTTTTTATCTTATAAGCTGACCCGACGTCCCGAATAGCAGAATAAGTATTAAAAAAAAATAAAAAATTAAAGAATCGACTGTTAGGCTTTTTTATTTATTTATACATTTTTTTATTGTTTACTTCAAAACTTATTTGATTGCTAATTTTTCATATATCCGAACTGATCAGCTGGTTTTCATTCATATTTTTAAAAATAAAAATTGAAAATTATGCTATCATTTCTCACTACCACTTTGAAATCATTGCTTCTACGTCAACAAAATGTCTACGCAAAAACTTTATTTAGAAGCGTAGCGAAGCACGCCGGGGCCTGCTAGTTTTATCAAATAATATTTTCTTTAAAAACAAAGGGAACTTTTCCACTTTACCAGTTGACGGTTTTTATCGGAGTCATTATATTATTTTGATATTCTTAAAATTAAAATTAACTTAACAATTAATAATTGGAGGGGAGTGTTAGTCAATAGGTAAATTGATTTATTTAATTTGTAATTTGGGGAAAATTAAAAGAAAGGGCGTGATTATAATCAATTTGTTTGTTATTGGTCAAAGCATACCACTTTAATTATATTGCTTTGACCTACATCAAATAATTGTTTTTCATAACAATTATTCCGAAGCAAACAAACTGATTTGTAACATATTTACATTTTTGCAAACATAATTAAAAATTATTGTTTGCAAAAATGTATGAAACAAACCAATTATTTTGTTCAGAATAATTATTATGAAATCAAAATGCTTGTGTCGCATTTTGATGAGTTTGGATATATGGAAATAATGTTTTGGATAATTAAAGATTGGGAAATGGATTTGGAGGAACTAGGAACCTTACACTCGCCCCATTTCTATAAATAAAATTTGTTTCGTAAGATGCAAATTTTCATAACTATGTATGTATATTTTGATTTAAATCGTTTAGAAATATTTAACGTAAAAATGTTTATTATTAAGTAATCAAAACATAAAATATTTACTTTTTTTTTGTTTTTTGTTAATAGAAAAAAAAAAACAAATGATCAATTTTCGACCTTGGTGTCGTTTTATTTTTAATTTGTTTTAATTGTCATTTGTATATCAAAATAGTTGTACATCATATATATGTTAGTAGAATTTTTTTGCCAGCGAATTTCTGACAGCTAGGACGCAGCAAGAGATAAAAAATGAGACAAAAAGTAAAACAGAGATGTATTATTTATTTTGGGATAAATTTGTTTTCAAAACAATTATATTAGTTAAATTTCTACTTCTAGTTCGTACCATTTGTTTGTTGTGATATTTGTTTCCATAGGCGTCGTTATTTTTATTATAATTATTTGTAATTATCAAAATTTTGTTACATTGCCTACAAAATCATTAATATTTTTACTAGTTTTTGGTTTTCTATTATATTTGGTTGAATTTCAATAGTAATTTATTAATTTTTATGAGTTTTATTTGTCCATTTCAATGGGACCCCAATAGTTTTTTTTAATATTTTAATCGAGACACTGAATGTGCAAACAATATGCGCATGTGCATGCGCATGTGCAAACAATATGCGCATAACAAACAAATTTTGTGTTCGCTGGCAAAAAAATTCTACTATATGTATGTGTGCATACCTAGCTAACCCAAATTTTTGTTTTTGTTTTTGTAATATGAATAATAATAAATATAATATAGGTTAGGTTAAGTTATTACTTATTGTAATATAGGTCGATTTAAAATATTTATAAATTTTGGGAATTAATTTTACAGTTTGATTGTTTATTATGATTATGATTGTTATTTGTGTGTTTGTTAAATAACTTAGTATATTAAACATTTTATTGTTTTTTTTTTGTTTGAAATGATTGAATTATTGTTATTTTTAAGATCGCTGGGGATTTAACCCAGAACCTTTTCTTTCTTTTAGTTGTACGATCGCTGGGGATTTAACCCAGAATCTTTTTATTTAGTGCACTGTTTGATTGCCGGGGATGTTACCCAGAATCTTCAAATATATTAAAAAAAATGGAAACCCTTTAAATTATTTTTTATCACATAGTGTCTGCCCTCATCCGTCCCCAGTACGAATGGTTTGACATCAGCGGGTATCGGTTTTGATTTTAAAACAAATTAAAGATATTAGAGCTTTAATCAGTTTCTTGATTGACCTTTACGTGGGGTCGCTCTAACAGTCACTATGTCATTAAAATAATAAGGATAAGGTTGTTTTTAGTAAAACTCTTGTATGTGAGCAATATTCGTTGTTGAATAAAATATTTGAATTGATTTAAATAAAGATATTGTGAGAGATTTAAATATTGAAATTGATTTAGATTATGATTAGAACTAACAAATTTATTATGTATACGTTTAATTGAATTTGTAATTAAGTTTATCTAATGTTAAATTTATCTAAATTTTAATCTAATGTCTAGTAAATAGAATATTTTTCTCTTTTTCGATTTTTTAGTACGTACGTTAAAAAAATTGTAAACTATGTATAAACATCTTAAGTTAAATAATATTGTCCCAAGTGATAATAGAAAAATAATCTTAAATGAACTCTAAAGCGTAATTAATTGATTGATATATTTATTTGTAAAATTTTTCTTGTTTATATATGTGTGTATGTACTAAACTAGAATTATTATTTTCTTAATTATTTTATATGATATTGTATTTTTATGAATTCTTTTAAAAAAATTTTTTTTCAAACATCTTAAAACTATATTGAGCTAAAATTATAATGAGTTTAAAGTAAGGTGAGAATGTATTTAATTTTCTTACTTTTAGAGTTAAAAATTGAAAATGTTTTTAAAATAGTACATTATGATGCTAGGACGTAAAGCTAAAGATTTTGGACGGATGTGGAGTTTGCAAATCGAGGCGCTAGCCGAGATTTGCACCCACATTAAGTCCAAAATAGCTTACGTCCGTGCATCATATACTATTTTTTATTCGCCGCAAGCAAAATATTTTAAGAAAAGTTGTTTATTCTAAATTAAAATTATAAATTTTCATAAATTTTAAAATAAAAATATGTGGAACAAGTAACCCTTGAAAAAATATTTATTATTTTTTCCAAATTGTTTGACAACAAATGATAACAACTATTTTAATTGGATAATGAAATTTTGAATTTGCGGGTTGCTTTGATAAAAAAATTTATTTTTCATAGAATTTAAACAAATACAAATGATTTTTACTTTTTTGGACGTAGCTATGACGACAAAATAAATAGTTGAAAAGTGATACTTTAAAGCCGCAAATCACAGTAATAAAGTAATACTTTAATATATAGGCGAATAAAAAAATTATTAGTTTAATATTTTGCTTGCAGATACGATTTTTTGTTGAAAACATAACAATCTGTTTTTTGCAAAGTAAAACGTGAGTGCAAAACTCTTTCATAATATTGAATTCGCCCGTATTCAAAAAATTGTGGAATTTGTGCTAAAATGATAATTTTCATGTAAATTGAACGCCAGAATTTTCTTTTCAAATAATTTTTTGAGAATGAAACAAATTGGTTTCCAACACGATTGAAACATTTAAGATGAACCAACAATTTTGTTTTAATTTTCAATCCGTTATCTATGTAAAAATTCAGTTGTTCGGTAATGAACTGATACAAATTGTTAATACGAATAATTTGAATGTGATTGTTGATTAGTTGGATAATGTTAATTTTCAGAAATAAATACCAGAATAATACTTTTGCACTATGTTTTATCCATCGTTTATAAGAGCTAAATGCTATATTATTATTACAACTTTTTCGGAATAAATTAGGTAAAGATTGAAAAATAAACTGAGAATTTTCATTTGTATTTGTGCCTGGAATATAATTTTTTGTTAACTTCATTTGTCGTGGATTATCTTGGTAGAAATTATTACTCTCACTGATTTCTTTATGAACTTTTGTTGGAAGTAAATCAAATTGAAAATTTTGCCTTAAAACTTTGAAATTAGAGCTAGCAAAAATTTGTGTCTTTTGTTCTAAGTTCATGTTTAAACATAATTTGTCGCAGATAGTTTTATATGGTTGCGAAATTAATTTGTGAGTATTGCCCATAGCTGCAAATTTTTCTAATTGTAATTGTGTGTGTAAGGTTTTGATAGGTTTTTGTTACACAGACTATGTGGTATTTCGTCTTCTTTTTGACTGTTTTTTAAATTTAGATGAAAATGAGAATTACATAGACTTTTAGTTGTCGTAGGAGAGAATAATGAAACATTTTGAACTAAGAAATTTTGTGGTTTTTGTAAATTTTGTTTTACAATTATACTCGTAGCAGTTAATGGTTTAGCCTTTTCTTGGAGAATTTGACATAAAATTTCATCCTCATGAAAATTTTCTGTTGCAACTGCTTTCGTTGGTTGAACAGTATCAAACATTTTTAGATCGTTTATATAATCAAAACGTGTTAGATCTAAAGTATTTATAATTTTAATATTTTCAGTACTCTTTTCATAATGTTCATTAATTTTTTGATCATTGGTTGCAATTTTATTGAAAATGTATTGATCAAATTTTGAAGATTTCTCAAAGATTGTTAGTGAACTCTGAGGTAATAAAATTTTATTTAATCTAGTTAAAAATTTGTAGTGATCGCACAGAAAATTGATTAGGTTTTCAAATGTTTCAAACGGTGGCAAGTCTTTAAGGTTCATAAAAATTTTACCGGGAAATCTATTCACTATAAATCGCATAAAAACTGGTTGTTGTGTTTTTGGAACTAAAACGTACATTGCAAAACTTTCTGTTAAAAATTTAGCCCACTGATCGTTTAAATTATCAGTGTTTTCTATTTTGAACAAAGGTAATTCCTCCATTCGAATAATCAACTCTATGTTATTCATTTTGACAGAATATTAAAAATTAATTAGATTGCTTTGATAAAATTTTAATTTTGTTATATGAATTATTTTGAGTTTTTCTGAGGTCTGCACTTTAAATTTTTAAAAGGCAAAAGATTTTACAAATTTATAAAATACATAAATTGAAATTCAAATTCGGTTTCACAATAAAACTAGCTTACGGATAATAAAAAGTTATAAAAATCTTCGACTCACCAAATTTAATTTATCTTTACTCCGTTGATTGCTATTTGCTGCGTTGCGTTGATCTTTGGTTAAATTCTTAAAATTTTTGAAGAATTTTGAATTTTCTGAATGAACTTTTTGGTAAAATGTACTGCCAAATGTACTGTTGATTGATGAGTTGATCTTGAAATCTTGGTATTTTGAATTTGTTGTTTTTTTCTATTTTTCTGGATGAACTAAACTTCTGAATTTACTCTTATAATAGGTGGTTTTGTTTGCTTTCTTGATGTGCTGGCTCTTCATTAATTTTTTCCGTTCAAATAAATTTAGTTTTTTGACACACACTTTGTTTAAAAATTGATCTCAATAAATTTTTGTTGTGTTTTGCAGGATTGTTTATGTTATTATGTAGATGTAGTAACAGGAATTAAATTTTATGGTTGTAGGATTTATAAAATATGTTTTATATGATTTCTGGGTTTGTATATATAAATTTGAGAAAACGTTCACTTGATTTTTATGTATCGATTTATAATATTCACTTTAAAAAAATTTTCCTGTTTTACTTTAATTTAATTTTTATTTCACTTATCACAATACAGCCAGTCGTGGTTGTTTCCCGGCTGCGCCAATGTTATATATATATATATATATATATATATATATATATATATATATATATATATATATATATATATATATATATATATATATATATATATATATATATATATTTTTTTTTTGTTTTTTCCTTTATCTCCATTTAGGAGCATAGGGCGTCTACTAGGCTGGACCATCTGACTCTGTTCGGGGCAATCGCTTTCAGTTCACCCCATGTCTTGCCGATTTGTTTTGCTTCAGCTAGCACCGTTTTCTTCCACGTCATGGGTGGTCTTCCAACTCTCCTTTTACCTTGTGGATTCCACTCTAGGGATATCCTTGTTATATCTTTAGCTGATTTCCTCAGTATATGTCCTATCCATCTCCATTTCCTTTGTTTTATCTCGGACTCAATGTCTAACTGCTCTGTCTGTCGTAGAAGTTCCTGGTTACTGGTGGTTTTCGGCCAGAAGCATTTGATCAGTCTTCTCAGGCATTTGTGCACAAACACCTGTAGTTGATTTGTGATCTTCTTTGTGTGTTTCCACGTTTCACACCCATATAGCAGTACTGACTTGACACATGCATTGAACATTCGTAGCTTTGTCTTTCTTGACAGGACGGATATCTTGTGAAGCATATTGAACGTATTTCTAGCTTTGTTAATACGCTGACTGATATCTTCTTCAGTCCCGCCTGTTTTTGCTACAGTACAACCGAGGTACACAAATTTGTCGACTTCATCCACTTGTGTATTGTTGATGGTAATTGATGTTATCGTTTTGGTGTTCAATCTCATAGACTTTGTTTTCCTGATATTAATGTTGAGACCGACTTCATGTGCAAGGGCTGATAGCTTATGTATTTTCTGCTGCATGTCCGTATGTGTGTGTGTAAGTAGACAGATGTCATCTGCGTAGTCTAGATCATTGAGCCAGCTTGTTGTGTTCCATTGGATTCCATTTGGACTTGCATCATCGAGCTTTCTCATGATACTATCTAGTACTATCAGGAATAGTAGCGGGGATAGTACACAGCCTTGTCTCACTCCTCGGTGGTTGTAGTATTTATCACTTTGCTATCCTTTGTATTGTACTCTGTTGATCAACTAGATCAACTATTTTCTTCGGGACGCCCATTTCACAAAGTGTCTTCCATATCGCGCTTCTGTTAATTGAGTCGAAGGCGCGTTCGAAGTCCACGAAGAGGAGATACAATGGTGAATTCCATTCGTTTGATTGCTCTATGATGATACGGATTGTGTTGATATGATCGGTACAGCTTCTTCCTGGCCTAAAGCCGGCTTGTTCGTTTCTTAGTTTCATGTTAATTGATGGGGATATTCTTTCGAGAATGATCATCGCTAGTATTTTCATTATTGTGTTGAGCAGAGATATACCTCTCCAATTTTTGCATTCTCTTAGATCACCTTTCTTTGGGATTGTTATGGTTAAACCTTCTTTCCATTTGGTTGGTATTTTTCCTTCGTTCCATACATCAGCTAATAGTGGTGTTAGAGCTTCTGCTGTTGTGTTTACATCTGCTTTGAGTAATTCTGCTGATATATTATCTGTACCAGCAGATTTGTTATTCTTGAGTTTCTGTATGGCATTTCTAGCTTCCCGTTCCGTTGGTGGATGGGTGCAGATAGTTTCGTTATAGTTGTCATCCGGAAACTGCAAATTATCTTCATGTTGGTGGCAGTTGTCTTCGAAGTATTCTTTCCATCTATTTAGCTGTTGTTCATGTGTTGTGAGGGTTTGACCAGATTCATCCTTTATTGGTGGAGTGTTTGTATATTTGTTGGTGACCTTTCTCACGCATTTGTGTAGTGTGCGCATATTTCTATTAGCTGCTGCTGTTTCTGCAGTCTTGAGAATGCTTTCTGTATATCTTCTGCGATCATTCCTTGCCATCTTTTTAACTTGTTTTGCTGTACTTTCATATTTGCTGCGGATCTCGGTTGTGTTCTGGTGACACAACTGCAACTTGAGCTGACGACGCTCTTCAATTTTCTTCCAGGTATCATCGCTAATCCATGGTTTCCGTGATTTGTCTTGGTATCCAAGCACATCTGGAGCAGTTTTGACGTAAGCTTCTTTAACTTGTTCCCATTTTTCATTAATACTGGTAGTTTCGTTGTTTGGTAGATTGAGCTGGAGCGATTCTTTGAAGATGTTATTTGTATTTTTGTCGCTCAATCTGTTGATGTTAAATTTCCTCTGACATGACTTGTTGTGTTTTACAGCGGCTGGTTTAATTTTGAATGTTGCAATTACCAGTTGATGGTCGCTGTGTATGTCTGCTCCTCGCTTTGCTCTGACGTCTTGTAGTGAGGATAGAAACTTCTTATTCACCAGTACGTGATCAATTTGATTCTTGGTTCTTCCATTTGGTGATGTCCAAGTGTATTTATGTATGTTCTTGTGTGGGAACTTGCTGCCTCCTATGAATAGTTGATTTGTGACACAACAATCGATGAGCCTATCTCCATTATTGTTACGTGTTGATTCTAGTGCATTCTTGCCCATGACTGATTCCATTCCGGTGTTGTCGGTTCCAATTTTGGCATTGAAATCACCTTGTATTATTTTGATGTCATTTCGGTGTGCACTAGCCAGTGTTGCTTGGAGCTGTTCGTAGAATTCATCTTTTGTCGCATCATCAGCTTCTTCGGTAGGTGCATAGCACTGTATGATCGTTGTATTTCTAATTTTCGATTGGAATCTTGCTGTTATTATTCTGCTACTGATTGGTTTCCATTCGAGAAGTGCTTTCTTTGCGTTTGGTGTTGTTAATATTGCTACGCCTTGTTCGTGTGTGTTGGATTTACCAGAGAACATCACGTAATTTCCTTCGCTTGTTGTTAGCTCTCCGCTGTTTTTCCATCTTACTTCACTGAGTCCTAGTATCTCGATGTTATATTCTTTCATTACTTTCTCAACTTGTGCTAACCGCGATGTTTCTATCAGAGTTCTGACATTCCAGTTTCCTACTCGTGTCCGGGTACGATAGCTAAGGGTCGATATTTGATTATTCCGGTTTGATTGGTTTTGTTTCTTTCTAGTGTACGTTTCTTTAATCATTTGAATTTCGGATTCACCTTTCGGATTAACGGGTGATTGGGCCATCGAATCCTAGCCAGTTTCCAGGGCTGCTGGATAAGGTATACTGGCATACCGTGGGCGAGATATTCCTGCTTCAATGTGCTACAATCATATTTCCATATTTTTTTCTGATAAAGTTCCCAAGCGGTCACCCGTTTAAGATGGAACCCTTCCCAGTGTTGCTTAGCTTCCTTGTAAGAGATGTTGTTGACTTATCCACATCTCCATCTCGCCCACAAAAAAAATATATATATATATATATATATATATATATATATATATATATATATATATATATATATATATATATATATATATATATATATATATATCTATATATATATCTATATCTATATCTATATATATATATATATATATATATATATATATATATATATATATATATATATATATATATATATATATATATATATATATATATATATATATATATCTATATATATATATATATCTATATATATATATATATATATATATATATATATATATATATATATATATATATATATATATATATATATATATATATATATATATATATATATATATATATATATATATATATATATATATATATATATTAGACTGGTCGTTAAAAACTAAATTTTCCGAGACGCCCCCTAGAAAAATTCTTTGTGGTCAAAAAACCACAATGGCACTATTTTTTTTTTTTTTAAATCAAATGAACACGTGCCGCAAAATCGTCGAAGTTGATTTTTTAAAAAATTCGTAGATTTTTTCAAATATCTCATAAAATATGCAGATCTCAAAAAAAATTACATGGATCATTTTTGTAGGAAATTTAATTTTCTTCAAAAAAGGTCCAAGTCATTTTTTCCCGAAAACGTATAGTTCTCATGATATTTTGAAAATTAACTTGTAAGTTTTCGTAATTTTCAAAAAACATAAAAAAAAAAGATGACGAAAAAGTCCTAATTTTCTTCTTATGCTATAGAATGAAATGTATAAAAAAATAATCCTGACAAAAAAAATCAAGATTAGTACTTTTTCGTCGAAATGTTCATCATTTGGTTTTACGAGTTTCGAAGAATTTCAAGTTTTATTTCAAAATATCATCAGAAATATAGGTTTTAGGAAAAAAATGACTTGGACCTTTTTTGTAGAGAATTAAATTTCCTACAAAAAAGATTATGTGATTTTTTTTGACATCTGCATATTTTATGAGATATTAACAATTTTATGAAAAAATAAACTTCGATGATTTTGCGGCACGTGTTCTTTTGACTTAAAAAAAAAAAAAATAGTGCCGTTGTGATTTTTTGGCCACAAAGAATTTTTCCAGGGGGCGTCTCGCAAAATTTAGTTTTTAACGACCAGTCTAATATATATATATATATATATATATATATATATTTAGGGTGTCCCAGAAAAATTAAAATTGTTTTTTTTCAACGCATACCCTTTAATTTTTTTTGTTTTATGTCAAAACAACTGTGAATAAAATTTCATGCAATTTAAATAACAGTAACCCGTGCCGACTTGCACCCAAACATTTCAATACTTGATTGTGTACTATAGCGCGCATACCTGTTTTAATGTGCTTATAATTTCTAAATGTCTTGTCTGTTATACGAATTTTTCTTGAAAAATAAATATGTCCGTCGAACTAGGTAGTTGTAATCAAAAAATATACCTAAAAGGTAACCCAAAACTTCCTTCATATGGATAAGCTCTCGTAAAGTATTGTTGTATAATATATTGTTTTTTAATATAATACATTTCATACGAAAACAAAGAACAATTTTTGTGCCAAAACTGAATAATTCTATAGACATGCTTGGAATGTTATTTTAGATTGAAAACTCAAGACAAAGTGCAAATTCTCTGCTGTGATACTATAACTGCTTCGAATACACATCGTATGTGTGCGCGTTGAAAAAAATCAATCTAGAAAAACTTATTTTCGCTTGCAACCATCACATGTGCGAGCTGGTGTTAAAAAGTCTTTTTGAAGTGAAAATAAAACAAGTGCCTATAATAAGCCCGGACATTCCACTTCTTCAAAAAATTGGAGATCATTGGCAAAAAGTTGATCTCCATAAAATAGAATGGTATAGAGAAAAGGTAGAATGGTGCCTGTTTCCAAAATTGAATAATTGAAAGCAGATTAAATAATAATAGAAATAATAATTAAAAAGGAGATATCAATGCTTAAAGCATTTCAGCTGTATCGTTCAGATACAGCTGAAAGAGCGGTCTAATTAATGCAGAACTTTCATTGTTTAATTACAATTGAGGCATTATTTGTTATGTTGCGTACAAAAGTACAAGATGTTATATCCGGACTGTAAATAGCAAACATTGAAAAGAAAATATACTTGGTAATAGTTGTTGCAATGAAAAATAATATTAAAATATGGGGGGACTGAAATCTTAAGCTCTGAGATATCAAGACTTCGGTCTGGATTAAGTATTTTGATATAGTTTTCGGCAAAAAACTTTTATGAGGACATTGCTTTTAGTTTTGGGCAGCGATGTATATCAAACATAACTCTTTGTTAAAGTATAAATATTTTTTTATTTCTGTTTAGAAATTTATTACAAAACTAACACGAAATATTAATAAGTGCCGGAAAATTATAACAGATCACAAATTAATATAACTTAGTGAAAAGATGAAACACCCAGCAAACTACTCAAAAACCTCTCCATTTAGCGTTTCAAGAAAATATTATAAAACCAAATATTCATATGGTTCTTTCAAAATTCAAAACATATTCTAAAAATTAAAATAAAATAAAAAATTTAAACTTTTTTTTAAAGTTCTAAAAACATTCCAAAAATTATTACAAAATCAAAGATTGAAACTTTTTCAAAAATTCAAAAATTTTTTAAATATTCCAAAAATTATAACAAAATCAAAAATTTCCATGTCCAATTTCATGTTCGATAACATTTCATGTCAAACAAATAATTAATTTCATATTGTTCCAAAAAATTAAGTAAAATGAAAATCATTCTTTTGACACACTTGACAACATTTTTTGGCAAACTTATAATACAATAATCTAGATTTTGGTTTCACATACCAATACCGACCATCAAAATTTCTCCAAATTCAATGTTTCTATTCGTAATCACTTAAAATGAACGTTTTTAAGCAAAAAATAGGCAAATTTCCTTGTTTTAACATACTTAACGATTTTTTTTACACACTTCCCGTACAGTTATCGAACACATCGTCCTATTGGCTCTTACAATTGAGTAACCCTATTTTTAGACACAAACATTTTTGAGATTCCTTCCAGCGGTTCTCTAGATTTCGTCGGTTGTGACGGCAGACAGACATACCGTTTTTTTTAGAATCAGTAAGTCCTAAAATATCAAGAAATGTCGATATATGGGGTAAGAATTTCATTTTTGGCTCGAGAATGTAATACTTAGGACTTTCAGACCGAAGTAATATCTTTTTCTAATTCATTATTTAATGAGAGTAAAATAATTTCTCAAATAATTACACAGTAATCACAGTAAAAGCTCGTATGTTAAAGTTTAACTTCAAGTCGGCACGGGTTATCGTCATCCAATCGCAGTAAAACTTTTAATTTAAGTTTTTAAGGTCAATTGGAAAAAATTTAGCGGGTATGCGTATAAAATTTTGCAAAAAAAATTTTGTTCTCTATGTCATGGGACACCCTAATATATATATATATATATATATATATATATATATATATATATATATATATATATATATATATATATATATATATATATATATATATATATATATATATATATATATATATATATATATATATATATACATATATATACATATATATATATATATATATATATATATATATATATATATATATATATATATCCCAAGTAACAATTCTTAGAGCTATAAGTGTCGTGACGCTGTACTAAAGCTCAAAAAAGTTCCTATGTTGCTAGTGGTTCTTTTACTTTGTAGAGTGATACTTGAAGCTCTAAAAACAATTAATATTGCTTTATGAAGGAGTTTCTACAAACTCTTAGCTCTAATAAAATGTAGAGCAGGAAGTAACTATATTAGCTTTACATTAGCATAATTATCTTATTAAGAGCTTTAAAATCTAAGTAGTACAGCACCACTTGTTATAGACCTATAAGCTCTATTTCACCTTTGCAACAGAAAAACAAGCTATTATAAAGCTTTATTAAAGCTATTAGCATTATTAAATCTAACTCTAATAAAGTGTCAACGTATGTTTACATACAGTTTGTTTATAATTAAAAAATGCAACAAAAGAGCTCGTTGTTTCTTTTTACGTTAATTTAGAGTTATTGCAAGTATATGAATCTTTACTAAAACTCGCAGCAACATTTCGCATGACATGACATTTTAATATAAATAGAGAGAGAGATGCTTTATCTATGTTTTATTGCATAAATGCGTTAGTATATAATCAACTTATTTTGTTACAAAGCAAATAGCTTTATAAAGAAGTAGCATGATTGAGGTAGCTTATATTTACATATTTACATATTTAAATATTCTATTACAAGTAGCGTTATAAAGGATTAAAATGTATCATGAAGCTCTGTATTGGTGTAACTTGTCATCATCTTCGTTTTTATAAAGATGGAGTGGAAAATGTATCGCCATAATAACCAAAAATGTTTTAATAACTATTTTTGATAACTATGTATTTTGAATTTATCACGTACATATTACGATAACTGGATTTTTGTTGACGACCATTTATAACTTAGAATAAGTTTTAAATTTTAAAAATAAATTCCCCAAAATAAATTCATTTGACATAACCTGAAACTGTCAAAAATGCTACAAAAAATTCATAATTGTCTAACAATTATTTTATTTTCCAGAAATTATACAATATTTACTAAGGGCGCATTGAAATGTGGGTCTTATATTGTCAGGTTTTACCATAAAAATTAATTGGCACCTAAAATTCCCGTACATATTCAAAAACAACATAGTTTTATTATTTATTTAAAATATTATTTAATTTATTTCCGCGACATATAATATATAAAAGTTGAGAGAAAACTTAATACCAACATATTTTGGAACCATGTCGAATATGTATTAGTTTTATAATTAAAAAATTTTATTAAAAGAAACTATTTGTATTTGTTTTCAAAAAAAACGTCAAAATTAATCCTGATAGTAACTCTTAAAAACTCTAACACACAGCTGTTATATAGCTAAAATAGCTCTATAATATATTATTGAACCATTTGTTTAGAGTTATCTGAAGGAGAAATAAGCTGTAAAAGTAGCAAATTTTGCATCATAACACCTCTGTTAGAAATTGTTACTTGGGATATATATATATATATATATATATATATATATATATATATATATATAAATATACATTTTTTTCTTTGCTTATCATAAATAGTCGTTTGGCACCAAAATTTTTCCGAAATTCCGAGATGAGGCACATTGCAATAGTAGATTTTTATATGAATTCTACCTAAAAATATAAACAGGCACACAATTTTTATTCTTTGTAAATGCACTAGACAATTTATTTACATGAATCATGACCCTTACCAGTTGTAAAAATTCTTTTAGTTATTAATCTGTAAGCTGTAGTACCAAATAAATTTATTCCATACAAAGGCAAAGACACACAGTTTGGTTGTTTCATTCTCTGTATTTTTCTATATTTATTTTAGTATCGCCTGCAATAATCGAGCGTCGGCACCAAGAACCAAATACTTTTCGATGGATTGATGCATATCGTACACACGGTCATCGTATTGCAAAAACAAATCCGATTGAAATCTATCCATCTAATCGTGATGATAATGTAGCTGAGCTTGATCCAAAATTTTATGGATTATTAATGAATCAAAAAATTAGCAATTTAGATGGTTTACTTTACAACAAAAATCTTTCGAAAAATTCCTTATCAATAAGTGATTTAGAAAAATATTTAAAAAATATTTATAGTTCGGATAAGTGTAGTGTTGAATTTAATTATGTAGAAAACATTTATGAACGTGAATGGCTAGCAGAAAAATATGAAAATAGTTTCGGGGAAAATTTATCAAATGAAAGAAAGGTAGAAATTGCTGAAGGAATGCTTCGATTTCAAAAATGGGATCATTTTATGGCAATCGAATTTCCTACCGTAAAAAGATATGGTGGTGAGGGTGCTGAGAGTATGGTTGCGTTTTTCCAACAATTATTTTTGGAGTCTGTTCAAGGTGAGTTATCTAATAAAACTGGCACAGTTAGTTCTTATCTAGATTTCAAATAGACCGTATTTTAATTTTTACTGGTTCTGTTCATGTATTTATATGTGAAATATTCTTTCACCTTAAATCGTTTATTTTATAAGATCGACCGAGCTCAATAGAATTTTGTACTTTTAAATTTAATTTTCAGCCAATATTCAAAATATTATTCTTGGAATGGTGCATCGGGGTAAATTTAATTTCTTGACCACAATGCTAAATGAAAAACCAGCAAAACTGTTCAGAATATTTAAAGGACATCCTGAAATACCTGAAGAATTTGGAGCTTTTAGTGACCAATATTTCAAGTTAGGTAAGTGAAGTTGTAAATCGACTTTTTTGTGTTGAATAATAAAATAAAGTAGTTGACTGTTAAAGCTCCTTCAACGGATGTTTCAACCAATAACGGTACCATCCACGTTAGTGTACTTCGTACTCCTTCCCATTTAGAAGTAAACAATCCAGTGGTAATGGGCAAAACATTATCGAAACAACAATCTAATGAGAAAACGATAAGTGTTTTAGCTCACACTGATGCAGCTTTGCCGGGGCAAGGTATCAACCAAGAATGTTTAATGATGAATGCAACTCCTAATTTTGATGTGGATGGAACCATACATATGATTGTGAATAATCAAGTTGGTTTTACACAACCCGGTGAAAGATCGCGTGGAACACGATATTGTAGTGATTTAGCGAAATCAATAAACGCTCCAGTATTCCATGTCAATGCATATTATCCAGAAACGTTCGCAAAACTTACAAAAATCGCTTTTGAATATCAACTGAAGTTTAAGAAAGATATTTTCATTGATTTTCAATGTTATAGAAAACTTGGTCACGATGAACAAGATGACCCAACATTAACAAACCCATCATTGTACAAAATTATAAATAATTGTAAATCAATTCCGGATGTATACTGTAATAAATTAATTAATGATCAAGTGCTGAGTCCAGAAAGAGTTAAAAATGTGAATGACAATTTCACAGAATATTTGAAGAATGAGCTTGAAAATTGGGAATCTTATGTTCCAGAAGTAAGTTCAAATTATGTTCTGGTTACCCAGATTACATTATTGCAATTTGTTCTAGAAATCATTTTACGAAAAACAGTGGAAGGATATAAAGAAAGCAACAAATAAAATCACGAACTGGGATACAGGAATTGATTACACTCTCTTGCAACATATAGGAAAAACAAGTGTTAGTTTTCCACCAGAATTTGTAAGATTTTCATTTAATATAAAGCCAAGGTTTTAATATTCGTGTCTATTTGCAGAAAATTCATCCTCATCTCCTAAAAACTCATGTCGTAAATCGAATAAAACGATTATCAGAAGGAAAATCAATTGATTGGGCAACAGCTGAAAGTTTATCAATAGGAAGTTTATTATATCAAGGATGCAATGTTAGATTGAGTGGTCAAGATGTAGGACGTGGGACATTTTCTCATCGACATGCGATGTTAGTGGATCAAGATAATAGTTCAATTTATATTCCCTTGAATTCCTTAGAAGGAGGCTGTGGAGGAAAGTTTGAAGTAGCAAATAGTATTTTATCGGAAGAAGCGGTCGTGGGATTTGAATATGGAATGGCGATAGATAATCCGAATAATTTAATTATATGGGAAGCACAATTTGGTGATTTTTTTAATGGGGCTCAAATTATGTTTGATGCATACATTTTTAGTGGTGAGTCAAAATGGATGTTAGCAAATGGGTTGGTAATATTGTTACCACATGGATATGATGGAGCTGCATCTGAACATAGTTCATGTAGAATTGAACGTTTCTTACAGTTAACAGATTCAAAAGAAACTGTGCCAGATGGCGATGATGTTAATTTTAATATTGTTAATCCAACTACACCAGCACAGTATTTTCATGTTCTCCGACGACAAATTGTTCGAAATTTCAGGAAACCTTTAGTTGTTGTTGCGCCTAAGACATTGCTTTGGTTGCCTGAGGCTACATCAAATATATCAGATTTTGAGCAAGGAAAATCATTTCAAGCGATTTTAGGTGAGTTATGTAAAATAAAAACAAATGAAAGAAAACTAATTATTATTTGTTTACCCTAGGCGATAGTGTCGAATCTGAAAACTACGTCACGCGTGTAATATTTTGTAGTGGAAAACATTACTACACGTTAAATAATGAACGGGCAAAACGAAATATTCAAAACGTTGCTATAATCCGGATAGAATCGTTATGTCCATTTCCTTGTAATGAAATACAACAAGAACTTGAGAAATACAAATCTGCTCGTGAATTTATTTGGGCACAAGAAGAACCACGCAATATGGGAGCATGGACTTTTATGAAATCTCGTTTTGAAAATTTGATAGGAAAAAATTTACGATATTCTGGACGTGTTGTAGCACCAACACCTGCCATTGGATCAATGAAAATGCATGCCTTAGAATGTGAAACAATTCTTCAGGATGCGTTTGCATAAATGTAACTGGTAGTTTTTCGTTTACAAACGGTATTTTTTGTTGTTTAAATTCTTTTTACAATAAAAGCGATACAGATTTTACAACCATATATTTTATATATTTTAACATTATATATTTTTGTCCTCTTCCATCTATTAATATCAACTTTATTTGTATGTTTTTCCATAATAATAGTGTGCATTATTGTATTTTTTTCTAACCTATTGCATAATGAACTTAACCTATTGGATTATGAAAATTTTCCTATAAAGAAAGATCATTAATCATTATTCGATACTTTATGATTGTATTGAACTTCTTTTCTATTTTTTGTTCTCAAAATCAAATTTCAAGTTAAATTTTCTTATTTTTTTTGTTGATTTTAGTTGATTGTATTGAATGCCATGTACTAAATTGCACGAAATTAAAATATTGCGTCGCTGATGCAGAGGCTAATTTCATCACAGCTCTGGAAACAAATAGTTCTGGATATATAGTGAGCTAAAATCCATCAAATACTTCAATTAATGGCTAACCAATGTTATAGATTTTGCGTATAAAAACATTGAAGAAAACTGTAATATCCCAACATATTCAGAACATTTTGTTTCCAGAACTGTGATGAAGTGAACCTCTGCATCAGCGTCGCAATATTTTATTTTTGTGCAATTCAGTACATGGCATTTCATACAATCAACTAAATTCCACTGAAAAAAAAATAAGAAAATTTAACTCTAAATTTGATTTTTGAGAACAAAAAACAGAAAAGCAACCGTGATTAAAATTTGAAATAAAATTTCTGTCGTACGAATAGAAAAAGCAAAACAATTGTATGCGGCTTTTTAAAATAACTTCAACAAGCGCTTACCAACTTTTGATGTATATTTTCGTTTTGCACGCAAATTACACAAAAATAGTAAAACACAATTTTTAATAATTTTTTCTAATACTAAAAAAATAATATCAAGGAAAAATATATATTTGTGTGTTATTAAAAAATAAATAAATTACATCAGTAAAAAAACCATAGGACTACAGACAATAAAAAGTTAACCAACAATTTTTATCTTTTGTTTTTCTTTAAATTATTTTAAATTTCATTCATATTTGTTTACATTTAAATTTAGATTTTCTTAGAAATGTCATTAAATGTTACAGTTACTCTCATTGATCGTGCTGTTTGTTGTTTTATATAAATGTTGTGGAAGAAAATTTTCATTTGTTGTTTTCATTTGTTGGTAGCAGTATTTGTAAAACACGATTACTTTTATGTTCATCGCTTTATATATATTAGTTCATCTGTGTCTTTAAAGCTATGACCGCGGTGCTACGAGTTCCCAAAATTTATCCCGTTCTACAAGTAAAATTGAAATACAATACGTTCTTGTCTTCGAACATAACGAAACGCGTTAGGCTCCACGCAGATAAAGATCAGTTGTTCTAACGAAACAACAAATGTTTGGACACACGAACTGTTTCTCCTCCCAACTCTTTAAACAATCATTCAAAAAACGAGAGTTACTGTTTAA
The DNA here is from genome assembly GCA_963693315.1 of Diogma glabrata. Lineage (NCBI taxonomy): Eukaryota > Metazoa > Arthropoda > Insecta > Diptera > Cylindrotomidae > Diogma > Diogma glabrata. The sequence goes on from OY856187.1 coordinate 352,010,474, forward strand.
TGTTTTAACCATAAACTTAAAATTTTCTTATAAATAATATAAAATTACCGTTATACAATATCCATAATTTTTATCTCAATTTCCATTTATAATTCAATAAATAATTTTCTTTTTATTTATTTTGCGTTTTATCAATTCCTTTGGTTTTTCGTTTGTGTAGCATGAAACTGTTTAATATTTCATCTTTATGGGATCAAATATTTTAAAATATATTTTCATTTTTATTTATTACTCTAATATTTATGTATTAATTTTTTTATTAGTAGTAAATTAATATCAAATTTAATAACTTTGTTTTGTTTTAATATTTAATTTTTTTTATTTATCTATCTATATAAATAAAATTCGATGTCTGTCTGTCTGTCTGTTCGGGATAAGCATCGAAATGGCTGAATTGATTTAGATGAAACTTGACATACATAAAGAAAAGAATGTCAGGAATGTCATAGGCTACTTATTTTCATAGAATATATAGTTTTTAATATATAATTTTTATAATAGAATTCTCCATTACTTAATTCATAGCAACGAGTTTGCCTAAATGTTGATTTCATACAATTGGTTTTTATTTGTTCTAATAATTATATATTACCCAGTTCCATGTCGAATATTCATTTTTATCCTAAATTCTACGCTCTATTTGTTTCTCAGGTTTGTTCTAATTTTTTTAATTAATATTATTAATTAATATTTAATTAATATTATTTAAGATATTTTAATGAAAAATGTGTCTCCGCTCTAGATTAGAACTCTTTTAGAACGATTTAAAAAGTAATGTGACTGTCATATTGCGAATTAATTTGTTTTTGAAAACAAAACAACAGTTTAATTTAAAGAATATATCGCCATAGACAAATAATAATATTATTATTTTTCTGACATCGCCTGGCCATATATGTACCCAAATATTTAAATATTTAAATAATAAAAGATTTGTATGACCATCGAGTAAGTAAAAATTTATTAAAATTTAATCTAATGGTTAAGTTCCAATAAAGTATTTATTTTCAGTTTTTAGATACCAGGATTCCTATATATTGTCAGAACCAACCAGCCAACCAACCAACTTTGTCAAAAACATAATAAATAAATAAATAAATAACATAAATTTATTTAAGTTAATTTAATGTAAATATGTAAAATAGTATAATTTTTTTGAAAAAAACAATAAAAAATCTTGAAATTATGTTTGTGTACATTTTATTTTTGCCTATGAGCACTAGATAAATAATTATTTTTATTATATTTCGATTTTTTCCACCAGAGGTCTCGCTAATAACATTTTAGTTTTAGCACTATTTATTAGTTTTAGCACTTCATCTATTTATTAAAGATTCACTCCAGCGGTAGACAATTTGGACATTTTTCATACAAATCTAACGCTAATCTAACGCTAGATCAACCGCTATATCTAACGCTAGTCTAGCGTTAGAGAAATGGATGTGGGATATATGAGTATAATTCATAGCAACGAGGTTGCCTAAATGTTGTTTAATTATAAGTGTTCTAATTATATATGAGTATGTTTTTATTATATAGAGACACATTTTTTATTTTGTTGTATATGTTTTGACTTGCAAGATTTTCTCATTTGTTGTTTATGAAGATTTTTTATTTAGAGAAGAATTCGAATGTGTGTTTATGTATTTAGTAATTCAGGGATAGCTGCCACTCTAATTCCCAGAGGAAAAATAGCTCATTCTATGTTCAAAATCCCAATTGAAGCTGATCGTATGGAAAATCCAGTCTGTGGTATATCAAAGAATAGCCACAGAGCTAAAGTCCTACATGATTGTGTTTTCGTAGTGTGGGATGAGTGTACTATGGCAAACAAAGTATCGATTGAAGCTGTAAATAGAACAATGCAGGATTTAAGAAATAATAATCAAGTATTTGGTAGAGCAACCTTTTAATTCGCAGATGATTTCAGGCAAACGTTGTCAGTTGTCGTTAAAGGTACAAGAGCAGATGAGGTCAATGCATGTCTGAAACGCTCAGTACTATGGAGACATTTTAAAACACTCCATTTAAGGCAAAACATGAGAGCGCAAAGCGGAGGTATGGAATTCTCGGTATGAAGTTTTCTTAGATATTGGTGAAGGAAAATATGCAGAGATTAATACTGATCATGACATTGAAATTTCAGCTACTCTATGCCAAATTGTTACGAATACCGAAGCTTTAATATCTGATATTTATGACGACATCCACAATATTACCACAAAATAGGATGTATGGTTGTGTGAAGGATCTATTTTAGCGCCAAGAAATGACCAAGTATTGTCACTCAATATTCGTATAACGGAAAAAATCCCTGGTGAGTCAACTTCATATATATCCATTAACACAATATGCGAAACAGAACAAGCAGTGCATTATCCAGTAGAATTTTTGAACAGTATCATTGCTCCTGGTCTTCCACTTCATAAAATAGATCTAAAAGCTGGTATTCCCATTATGCTGCTTCGAAATTTAAACCCACCAAAACTTTGCAACGGCACTCAATTGCGCGTAGCTTCTTTACGAAAGAATATAATCGAAGCTATCATTATTACCGGTTGTGGTAAAGGCGAAATGGTTTTTATACCTAGAAAACCTATCATCCCATCAAATTATCCATTTCAATTTAAAAGATTGCCCATAATTCCCCATAATTCTCCATAAATGTTAGCTTCGCAATGACTATTAATAAATCACAAGGTCAAACTTTAAACAGAGCTGGTGTTGATTTAAACCAAGGTTGCTTCACCCATGGACAATTGTATGTAGCATGTTCACGTGTTAGTGATGCCGCAAATCTTTTCATTTTGGCGAATGGCAATAATACACCTAACATAGTATATAAAGAGGTATTACAATAAAAGAGACAATACAACAAAGTTGGATGAAAAGATTAAGTGCGTTGACGTGCGGTAGGAGGAGGTGGAGGAGGGAGAGGGGGGGGGGGGGGGGGGGGAGCGAAGCCCGCGGGATACCCCCTAGTTTATAATAAGTTTAAAGTTTATTTTATTTGGAAGCTGAACTATTTAATGCACGTGCTAGAAACCAACAATTCATAGGTTCTGGTTTGCCTTTCATCGTTACTGGTCCACGAAATTCTAATTGGAATGAAGAATCGTTATTCACTGTTTCGGTTAAAAGTCTACAAACAGAAAATTAGCTATTACAGATATCAAATTATGTTGATTGTGTGTAGATTACTTACTTGTATGTATCCTCACTAACATTTATTCTACCAGGTACACCTGTCGTTTCGGTTCGACTTGTTAAATTTACTGTATTTCCAAATAAACAATATCTAGGCATACGATGACCGATAACACCAGTTACGACTTCACATGAATGAATTCCAATTGTTATTTTCTGGATTAAAAATAAAACTATTATATATATATTTTGTTTAATAAAATATGAGAATTTCAATTTACCACAGGCTCCAAACCCATTTTAACATTTTTTGCCATATCCATCATATCCAATGCTAATCGTGCAATACATTTAGCATGATTTTCACATGAGTCTGGCAATCCTGAAACAGCCATATATTTATCACCCACCGTTTCAACTTTATATACATTTGGATTTTTCTTTGAATCGGTTAATGCATCAAAAACGGTATACAATTCATTTAACATTTTAACAATTTTCATAGCACCTTCAGCATCTGTATTTATCGCACAATATTGTCCAAAATTAACAATACCAGAGAACATTAATGTTACTGAATCGCAGCTGGAAAGAAAAATAAAATATATTTCGTTTATTGTATTGTTGCGAATATTGAAAATTTGATTCATTTCAAGAAAACAAAAATTTTGAATTTCGAACAAAATAAAGTAAATATATAAGCTTTAACAACCATTTTAAGCCACTTTAAGCCATACTTTTGACGGAAATTGTTTTTTATATAATTGATGTGTAAAATTATGACGGAACCTTGTTTTTGCTTAAGTATAGAGAAACTTCTTAATTAAAGTTCGAAGATGTTCGAATTCTATAATTTAGTATGAAACAATACCAAAAAGGTATAAAAACAATACCAAAAAGAAAGTGAAAACCAAAGAACGAATATAAACTACTGTCTCAGCTTGATTAAGTAAGTGAACTGTGTCTAAATGTAAACCGCCAAAAAAATTTTATTTTGATCAAATATGGTTTGGTTAATAAATGTTGTTCCAATTTCTTTCAATAATTTCAGTTATTGAAAATTTAATTTAATTTTTATTGTAATTTTCAATTGAATGTAACAAAATAATATGCACAAATTAATTGATCCGGCTCGAAGGACCAAAAAATTTAAACAAAATATTTTTGACATTTATTGAAAAATAGAAATAAGTTAATCTAACATTTATATTGACTGCATTTAATAATAAAGTATTTGAATTATATAATTCTTTAATATTTTAGGGCGTTTGTCCTTGAATATCACCAAATTTAAAACGGTATAGGACTTGTATATAAAGACTTGTAGTATCTTACCGAGATTCCATTGATAATTGATTTGTAACCGGATTATCCTCTTTAACGAGAACAACATCATCTTGAAGATTTTCTTTACAGACGTTCCATTTTCTACGAGCTTGCATTAGGTGGCACCTTTTCTAAAATTGCTGGGTCTTTTTATGTACTGCATTCCAATGTGACAATTCGTTGAAAGGTACTTCGCAGTCATCTGGAAGTGGCACAACTATTACAGGATGTGTAATCAAAAAAAATGCTGGAGTTTGTGAATCGAGTTCATCTTTGGATAATATAGACCTCGGTTTGGAATTCAGCAGTCCTTTAATCTGTACCAGCTGTACTTTTAACTTTCGATATGCTCCCCTGAAATTTGTCCTACTGTCAGAGAATGTTTAACATTTTTTACCTTGGTCACGTTTTAAATATGTTTAGGTCCAGCGAAATATATTCCTACTTTTAAGGAAGGACGAATAAGTTTTACTCTTTCTTAGTTTGATTTTCAGTCTTCGGTCGTTGTTTGACGTAATATACACAACTTCTAACTGCCGCCCTAATTACACCCTTCTTTTTAATGTTCTCAAATTTTCTTTGCTGAGACGAACACACAATGAAACGCTGCAATGAAAATTTGAACTATGATACTTCATGATGATTATAGTTTCGATAAATCACATCTGAATGATAGGCGTATAGGATGTAAGGTATTATATGGTGCCATAGCTCATTCAATTCGACAACCAACTCGTAAAACATCAGCATTGTCGATGAATGGATTTATAGTCCTAAGCGCACTTTTAGAAGAGACAACCTTGGTTTTGGTGATGATTTTAATTTCTTCATTGAAAGCCTGTTTGCGAATATATCAAGATTTCCAACTACGCTGTTTGCCAATCAGATCTTGTTATAATTTTTATGCCAACCTTTCGATCGAATATTTTAATCAAATATACATATTTTGATTTATAAAAGATGTTTTAATTTCTTTCAATAATCTATTAATATAGTTTTCAAATATATGTATTCAATAGATTCAACTATATTAAAAAAAAGCGTTCTTCAACCCCTCAGAACGCATTTTATTGTGGGACCTAGGTCTTAAAAGGTATCTATGTGCTGTGGTGACACATATTGTAATTCCTACAACACAACACTTTTAATAAAAAAAAAATGCAACAAATTAATCGATCATCCGGTTCGAAGGACCAAAAAAACAAATGTAAACAAAACATTTTTGGCATTTTATGATAAATAAAAATAAACTAATAAAATAGATAAATTGACATCATTTTATTAATAATATTCATATTCATAATTCTTAAGCACGTGCTCTGGAAAAAGAAGCTGTTGTAATCTACAATAATTAGTTCAATATAATTAATATTGTAGAATCATCTCAAATTAAGAACACCATACAAAGAATTTATCTAAGGGTAAAACGTACTAAATTTTAGAATCATACTAAAATTTTGATGATGCTACAAAATTGATTCTGTTGCTCTTATCTAATGTTGTAGAATATACCGACATATTTGTTTAGTGTACATTACAATTTAAACTTATGGTATGGGACATAAAAATATGATGAGTGGAAATTTGTACTATTTGTAACGAAACTGTTTACTTTGTTAAAATTCGTTTGCCTAAACAACTTTCTTGTACATGAATCAACGCGTTCAATACAACTTATCGTATTTTTATTCATAACTTTTTCGACTCTGTTTCTATATTTCTCTTTTTCGATTGCTGTCTCATTTTGATTTTTTTTTTTTTTTTTTTTTATTCTATGTTAGGCATGTTTAGTGTTAACCAATATAGATCAACGTCTCTGAATATCCGAAGATACCATGCTAACTAAGGAACTAGGGCTTGAAAGTATTATTCAATTTTCTTTGAGGAATTTATTAATGTTGATCTTAAAGTTTTGAGGATTAAAATTATCAGGAAAGACCCACGCCGGTAAGGCATTCCAGAGATGAGAAACTCTGTTAAAAAAATCGCGTTGAAAAGCGACAGTTCTACACCTAGTCACTCGAACCGTAAAAGGATGGGCTGATGTTGATGCTCTAGTGAAACGCGCGAAGTTTGCTGGTTCAGGCAAAATCGATTTGATCTCCGCAGACGTCCGTTCGTCCATAATATACTTGTAAAATACCGTCAAATCAGCGACGTCTCTTCTATGTTGCAAGGAATCAAGCTCGTTAGTAAGAGTCGAGTTGCCGATCAATTTAACAGCTCTCCGCTGTACAGAATCAAGACATTTCAAACTACTTATGTAAGCTCCTCCCCATATGTGAGAACAATACTCCATGCAGGGACGAATAAATGATTTATATATTAAAAGAAGCTGCTCGCTATTAAAAACCTTACGACAACGACCCAAAAATCCTAATTTTTGAACAGCGTTCTTTGCTAGGCTAAAAATATGAGAATTCCATTTCATACTATTTTCAATCTCAACTCCTAGAAGTTTAATAGATTCTTTCTCTTCAAGATTATTTGAATCAAACTTTAATAAAAATGGATTAGGTGTTGATAACCTAGAAAAATGGCAAACTTGAGTTTTACTTGTGTTGAATTCAACACTGTTAGCAACTCCCCAATCTAAGATGGTTTTTAAATCAATATTTAATGAGTCTATCAAGTTTGATCTAGCGATATTAAGATTTGATGGTGCATACAAATTTGGCATTTCATGTGACGCATGAAGTGTGCTATCATCAGCAAAACTATGGATGGGATTAACTGTTGAACCTAGCAAGTCATTAATATAGAGAAGAAAAAGAGTAGGTGATAAAGCGGAACCTTGAGGAACACCAGCGTTAGTTGAAAAGATATTCGATGAAACACCATCAACATTGACCTGAAATTTGCGCTCGGAAATAAAGCTTTGTAACCAAGAAATAAGTTGCTCATCTAAGCCGTAGCATCTTAATTTACAAATAAGATTGTTGTGCCATACTTTGTCAAACGCTTTGGCAATATCAAGTGCGACGCCAAAGGTCTCACCATGGTTTTCAAACGACTTGTTCCAGATATGCGTGACAAAAGAGAGTAAATCTCCCGTCGCTCTTCCTTTACGGAATCCGTATTGTCTTTCATTAAGTAATTTTGACGACTCTAAGAAGCTCATAATATTAAAATTAACATATTTCTCAAATACTTTAGAAACAACCGACAAAATTGATATAGGTCTGTAGTTTCTTGGATCCGTTTTAGCGCCCTTCTTTGGAACTGGTTGTACACTAGCCATTTTCCATATATCAGGAAAAATCCCTTTCTTATATGACAAATAGAAAATTTTAGTTAGGATTGGTGCTAACTCTTTAGCAAAAGTTTTAAGGATAATTGGAGGAATGCTATCAGGTCCAGATGCCTTATTAGTATTGATTTGTAAGAGCATTTTCCGAATGACATTTTTACGAAAAATAATCCGCCCCATTTTGTTAGAAACTCTAGGAATTGGTATAGGTAGAAAATTGGGTTCTACTAATGTAGAATTTAACGAAAAACAGTTACCTAATAAATTAGCCTTTTCTTTGGGGTCAATAATAGGTATATCTCTATCAATAAGAGGAGGTATAGAAGACTTACAAAAATTTCCTTGAACAGCCTTGGCGGTTTTATAAAAATTTCGTGAACCAGTAGGGTGCTCAGCAAATTTATTTGCTTTTTTCCTAATAAATAGATGTTTCTCTGCATCTATTAATTTTCTACATAAATTTCTTTCTATTCGGTATAATCTAAGGTTTTCATCAGACTTGTTTTGAATAAACTTTTGAAAAGCCTTTTTTTTAATTTTTATTGCTTTTTTGCATTTACTTGAAAACCATCGATCAACCTTCGGAACAATCAAACTATTTGGAACAAACCTACTCATACCCATTAGTATTATTTTTGAAAAATTAGAAGCAACAATGTTTGGATCTTGGCTGGAAAGACAATTGCGTTTCCAGGGAAACCATTTAAAGAAATCTCTAAGTCCCTGCCAATTTGCAGCTTTATAATCCCAAACAAGACGAGGATTAGCTTTAAACTGTTTAGGTACTTGTATATTTAAATGTGTGGAGATCAAATTATGATCTGATCCACCCAAAGGCTCTGATACTTTAAATTGAACCAACGTAGGGTCATTTATCAAAAACAAATCGAGCAAGTTACTTTTTTGGCCAAGAATGTCAGGAACTCTGGTAGGCTGATCTATTATCTGAGTGAAATTATGATAAAGAGCAAAAAGTTCAGCTTCTTTACCTAATTCATCAGTTTTAGAGCTGTGTGTAAGCCATTCTTTATTATGAACATTGAAATCACCAAGAACTATAATTTTAGCGTTAGGATATATAGTCAACCTATCTATCTTTTCAGATAGGTCATGAAATAAATTTATGATATGATATTGATTCATGATTTTTATTATCTCTGCTTGGACGTTTGTTATTTTTGTCAGTTCCGTGAATATACTCAAATGAGAAACATTAGAAGAAAAAGTATTTTGAGTTTTTTGTATTTTCTCACACTTCTAGTTAGATTAAATTATTAAATTACATCAAAATTTAATAAAAGAAAAAATTTATATTTGTTTGTATCGTTAATAGTCAAATTGATTATCAAACTTATAGTGATAATGAATAATTTAGTCAAACTATTAATCAAACTTGTAGTGATAATGTCAATATTTAGTTCGAATTGATTAGTAGATAGTAAAAAAATCATAAATTAATTTAATGTCGTTCAATTAACTGTTTAGTGATTTTTTTTTGTAACAAGACAGTTCTGCTTATTTATTCAAGATCGGAGAAATATTAAAAACTCAGTAGGTGTGATGTTTTAATTAGAAAAAATGAGTTTAATTTTGTGAGTACGAAACATTCAATTACATTTTGCTTTTATTTAACAAAGACAAATAATTTTTAGTGAAAGTGGGTGTCTAGTAATTCTGTTGGTAATTTGATAGTACCGTCATGTTTATCATAAGTAATATGTTGTTAACAATTGGTATAATTTAAAAGAGAAAATTTTGATTTAAAATATGTTTCTAAAATTTAAATTTTGATCTGTTAGTATAACCACAGAATAAAAATATACAGAAGCGTCATAACACACTTTTTCTATGGAAAATTTTCGACTCATTTTTTTTTGCTTCTAACTTCACTTCAAACTTGAATAAGGTAAGAAAAAGTTTGGTTATGTATACTACGTTTTGGCGGTTTATGTTTTAAATTTTAAAAAATCCAAAACCATAACAGTGTAGTTCCTTGAACGACAAGTTTTGTTTTGACAGCAGTATTGCAGGTTAAGGTAAATCGTTAATAAAATGTAAATGATTTATACTTATTTACATGTTTTTTAATTAATTTTGTTTATTTTAAAATTTGATTATACATATTTATAAATTGAAATAAATTATTAAATATCATTTCAGGAGAATAACTGATAAGCTTTACGAATATTTACCGAATTTGGAAAGTGTAATCCTAACATGAAATAATATACAAGAATTAGGTGATGTAGAAACTTTGATCCATTTACCAAAACTCGAAACCCTTAGCTTACTAATGAATCCAGTTTCCACCAAACCACATTATAGAGAATATATTACGTATAAGTGGGTAATATTTTAACGTTTGATTTTCAGTTGATAATTTTTATTGCTTTGTTTTTAAGATTTCCTCAGTTGCGACTTTTAGACTTTCGCAAAATCAAACAAAAAGATCGTAAAGCAGCAACTGAATGTTTTAAAAGTAAAAGAGGAAAAAAAATTCAAAAAGAAATTGTAAAAAATCAAAACAATCGCTTATCGGTTCCAGTCAAATTGATAGTATTGCAAAAGGCTAGTTAAATTTTAGCGTATTCAATTAATGAATAAAAATATTTGTGAGTGTAGTTCCAGGTGCATTACCTTCAGATATTCAAAAAATTCGTGAAGCCATCAAAAGAGCTGGATCATTACAAGAAGTTGGAAGACTGACAAGAATTCTTCAATCGGGACAAATCTCAGATGAGTTTTTAAACGGGAACGGAGAACACGAACCAATGGATACAAATAACGGATACTAAGTTTATAATTTTGGTAAGACTATTAATAATAAATATTTCTATGAACGTAGTAAATTAAACAGTGATAAATGATTAAACAATGTTTTTATTTTAGTTCAATATTCAACTCTTCGCACAGAAACGCATTATTTATGTATTTGTGTTTTATTTCAATATATTCATTGAATCGAGTGGAAGAGGAATCAATTTTCAATCATATTTAGGGGGATCATGCGAAATCATCACATTAATGAGGATCATCTTTGATTAAAAATGCGTAAAAAATTATGTTTAATCGTCTTTAATTAACTATTATAGGTAGACTATAGTACATGTATTGCATCAGAATTTGAAGCCACTGCAGTATCTGGGTGGCTTACTATTGTTTAATTACAAATTTTTGTCCAAAAAAATTTGTAATTTAACTGCTTATACATCATATGGTTTACAAAAAAAAACAAATACAACCATTCAACTAGCAAGTTGTATTGGTTTAAAAAAAACTTAAAACTAGATTACAGAAATATTAAGATTAAATAATACAAAATACATAAGTAAACAGTTCATACAGTAAAAATTAAATATTTACATTATAACTTAAGAAAAATATTCCAATAAATAAATCATAAAGCATAACTTATTTCAATAAATAATACATAAATAAAAATATAATATTTGCTTAACTAAATAAAAAACATTATTTAAATAAATAAATCATAAAATAAAACTTATTTCAATAAATAATTCAATCGCTTTCATTCACTTACTTTTGAATTTATACTGCTAAAAGTATTTATCAAAATGAAAATTTGCTTTTGGTGTAGCGAACCTGGAGGTGATTTACAAGATATGATGAAATGTTTATTTTGTGAGAACATATTTCATGCCATCCAATGTGGAGGGTTAACATTTGAAGCTCTGTCTGCAGTAAAAGAAATTAAAAACTTGAAATTTTTATGTGATGACTGCTGTGATAATGGTGCATCAATATTTTCTACTAGAAATAAAACTATAAATGATACATTAGCATCTTCATCCACACGCTCAGCCAAAACTATATCAACCTCAAATGATAACATAGAAATGACTAATTTTGTATTTTTGAATAAAAGTATGAATTCATTAATTGCTGATGTTGCATTTATTAAGAATTTTTTAGGATTTTTAGAATTATTAAGAATTTTATGCATATCAATCAATGAATTTTTGGAATCAACAGGTCGTCGTTCCTATAATGAACAAATAAGGGAAATGGATGATATCAAATTCAACCTTCTTTAAATTAATAGAACAATAAACGTTAGTCTAATTTATCAATAATATTAGGATTTTATAAAATTTTATGAAGTCTGATGAGACGGTAGTAAGATAAATAAATTAATAAATATTAATAAGTAAATTAAAAATCAACGATTTTTGTGTAACTTACCTGATACAAATAAATCACAACAATAACAAACTGTCAAACTCAATTTTTTGAGAAATTGAAAAACTTTGTAGCAGTGTAAAACTGACATTAAGCCTGTCGTTCAGTGGCTAAAAATTCAAACATAATTATAGTTCAACGTGCAAATTATAAGGTAAGATCCCGTTAGGTTAAAATTTTTTTGGTCGACGCAATGACTTTTCTGTATATTTTTATTCTGTGGTATAACTAAGTAATTCAGGAAGCAAATAAAAAAAACCGCGACCTCCTAATTTCTTCGCTATTGAATTTAGAGGTATTTTAATTTGATAAGGAATAAAAAAACAAAACAAACCGTTTTTCCGCGAAACAAAAGAACTATTCGCGAAATGCTTGAATAAAAGTTGTTAGCGCTATTCCAAGGTATCCCCAGTTAACCGGTGGGACAACTTTCGTGGGACACTCTGTATTTAATACTATATTTCCTTGTGGCGCCATGGCAATGAAGTAAAGATGAACTGAAATCTTTATTTATTTTAAAACTGAAAGTTTTAATTTGAAATATTTATTGAATTTTTTTTCTTTTCTAATTTTAATAATTTATTTTGAAATAAACTGAATTTGAACTCAAAAATAAAAACAGAGAACCGCGGTTTTCTAAAACACGTTTTTGCAAGTTTTCAATTGCGAATAACTCGAAAAATATTGATATATGGAAAAAAGCCTAATAGAATATTTTAACTTAAAATGTGTCTCTTTATCTATTTTTGGGGCTATTTTGAGTGAAAAATATTCCACCCCCGAGAAGGAGTGGCATCTATCCCCAGGGAAAAAGCGCAAATCATCGCTATGTCACCTTTGATTTTTAAGTCATCCCTTCACTATTCAGCAAATTTCAAGTTAATCGGTCAAGGTTCAAAGAATTCAGAACCGAAAACGTTTGGTTACTGTACTAAAGAAGTACAAATAATTCAATAAAATGCTTAATTTTGTTGAAGAAACTAGACAGACTAAAATAAGTATCTTTTTTGTTCAATTCTTAAGTGATTTAAAAAGAAAACTTATGTAAGGTTTACCGTTATAGATAATGGCAACCTTAACAGAAATCATATGAGAATGTAGATCTATTTTTGAACCGCAGCATTATTTTACCCGCTAGGCATCAGGGGAGAAGTGGGATGGGTTTTGGTTCAAACGTATGATTTTATTATATGCTGCATTACCGGAAAGTAAAAAAGAAAATTCACAAAACGATTACTGTAACTGTAACTAACCTATATCATTCATCTATCACGCCAATATATTCCGAAGCCGTAATTTTCTCTGAACTAAAAAGGAATGCTTCCTACTTCCTCAATCTCCCATGACGCTCAAAACACAATTTTAGTTATAACTCATTATAATTTTATATTGTAACGACTCTTCGTTGGTTCTTTTAGATTATTGAGCAAATACGACAGTAAAAAGACAGATCTTTAGTTAACAAAATCCCAAACTTTATTTATCAACCAGTTACAGCAACTTCCGATTTTAATTACAATGAATTCCAGGGTCTCCAATTTATGCACGATGAACTTCACTGCTTTTCCACAATTTGAATCAATAATACCGGGAATCGTAAAATCTGTATTTACTATTCCACTAAGTTCAAATTCTTTTACTATTAGTACCCAGGCTCAAGTACCACCGATTATTCCTTATACTTTCGAATATTTGTAAAACACTTTTAATTGCAAAATTAAAACTGACTATCTGATATTCTGTTCGCTTATTTATATCGAAAAATAAATAAATCGAAACTTCTATAATCCACTAGAAATCAATATTACGTAGTCCGTACATCTTGAATAGGCCACACCTATTTTCATTCATACTTGCATTTGTATTAGCGAACTCAAATTTAATTTATGCAAAATGTATTTGTTAAAGGGAGTTAACTTTTAATTCATCTTTGAATGTAGAAAACATTTAGGCGGAACGTATTGGTTATTTATGATTAAATTAAATTAACCCATTCTGGACGCAGTTTATTATACTGCCCTCCATTTAGTTTTGTTCGTCCCGAACAATATCAGCTATCGCATTCGTGCTGTTACCTTGGTACGGTGCCAACCTTTGCAGATGTATCACTTTCATCTTGGTACGGGATCCCTTTTGGATGCGGTAGATAACATCATTAATTCGTTTGATTATTTTATAAGGGCCTTCCCAATCTGGCTGCAGCTTGGGTGATCTTCCCTTAGTTCTCCTGGGGTTGTATAGCCATACCAATTCTCCTTCTTGAAAACCGCCACTATTTGTATTTATGTCGTACCTGGTTTTCATTTTGTCACTGGCAATCTTAATGTGGTCTCGAACCTGTTGATGGATTTTGTTCATCTTCTCCCTTAGTTGTCCCACATAATCTGTTTTCGTGGATACCAGACCTCCAGGGATGCCAAACTCAATGTCACTAGGAAGATGTAGTTCTCTTCCGAACATGATATTCGCTGGCGTTTCACATGTCGTATCGTGCACTGCGCTACGATAGGCCATCAAGAATAGCGGAAGATCCTTGTCCCAATTCCTTTGGTTGGCTTCTACTACCTTTGACAAATGTTCTTCCATGGTTCGGTTGAATCGTTCTACCATGCCATCCGATTGTGGGTTCATAGGTGTAGTTCGTGTTTTTCTAATGTCGAGTGTTCTGCACAGCTCTTCCATCAGTTGAGATTCGAAATTCCTTCCCTGGTCGGTATGCAACTCGAGCGGTGTTCCATATCTGCAAACCCATTCATTGACTAATGTTTCCGCGACCGTAACTGCTTCCTGGTTCGGTATTGCATAGGCTTCCGGCCATTTTGTAAAGTAATCAATGACCACCATGATGTATTTGTTACCTTTTGTAGTTTCCGGAAATGGCCCCGCGATGTCTATAGCAATTCTCTCCATTGGAGCGCCCACATTGTACTGCTGCATCTCTCCTCGAGTTCTAGTCTTTGGTCCTTTGCTCGCCGCACAAGTATCACATCGCCGACACCATTGCTCTACGTCTGTTCGATACCTTACCCAATAAAACCTCTCCCTTACTTTAGCCAGGGTTTTATTGACTCCCAGGTGTCCTCCAGAAATACTTCCATGCAGCTTTCCCAGTACCTCTTCTACTCGACTTGATGGCAGCAACTGGTGCTCTAACACTTTCTTTCCATCAGCGGACTCCCATTTTCTTTTTAGTATCCCGTTATCCATCAATAGTGAGTCCCATTGCGCCCAGGAGCATTTCACCTCCGTACTTAAAGGTGCTACCTCTTTCCACTCCGGTCGCCTTCCCTCAGTTTTCCATTTCAATATTGGAGCCACAGCTGGATCTTCTAGCTGCTCTCTTTTAATTGCCTCGGTACACCAATCTTCAGGAGTTTGGAACTTGATTTGGCTCACTTTCATTGCCTCATTTCCCTCAGTTCTGCTACATGACTTGCACTCCTCTATACAGGGTCTTCTGGACAGGGCATCGGCGTTACCATGGATCCTTCCCTTGCGGTGTTCGACTTTGAAGTCGTAGTTCTGCAGGATCTCTATCCATCTTGCTGCTTGTCCTTCAGGAAATTTGAATTGTAATAACCATTTTAGAGCAGCATGGTCCGTGCGAATCAGGAATGGCTGTCCACACAAATACTTGTGGAAATGTTTCACAGCCTTGATGATAGCTAGCAACTCCTTCCTCGTGACACAGTAATTCCGCTCCGGCTTTGACAGAACTTTACTGAAGTACGCCACCACTTTCTCATCGTCTCCAACTTTCTGTGACAAAACAGCTCCGGTTCCTACATTGCTTGCGTCTGTGTCCAGAATGAACATCTTTCCGGATTCTGGATAGGCTAGTATAGGGGTGTTGCATAGTTTTTCTTTTAAACGGCAGAATGCCTCATTACATTCGGTTGTCCACAGAAACTTGGTATTTGCCTCTGTCAATTTATGTAAACTCTTGGCGATATTCGCAAAATTCTCTACGAATCTACGATAATAGGTGCATAGGCCAAGAAAACTGCGTAGCTCATGAACATTCTTCGGTACTGGCCAATTTTTCACAGCATCAATCTTCTCGGGATCGGTTCTGACTCCATTTTCTGTAATGATGTGTCCAAGGTACTTCACTTCTTTGTGGAAGAGATTGCACTTTACCGGATTCAACTTCATGTTGGCATTACTTATTCTTCTGAGTACTTCTTCGAGGTTCATTAGATGCTCTTCGAAGTTGCGACCCATTATAATGATGTCCTCAAGATAAACGAGGCAGGCTTTCCAGGTTAAGCCATGCAACACGCATTCCATTAGACGTTCAAATGTTGCTGGGGCATTGCATAGACCAAACGGCATCACATTGAACTCCCACAACCCATTGTCAGTAGAAAATGCTGTCTTTCGTCGATCTTCTGGATGCATTTCAACTTGCCAGTAGCCACTCTTCAGATCTAATGTGCTGTACCATTTGGCCCCTGATAGTGTATCCAGTGTGTCATCAATTCGTGGCAGTGGATAGCTGTCCTTAATGGTTACCTCATTGAGCTTTCGATAGTCTACACAAAAACGAGCTGACCCATCGTTTTTCCTAACTAGCACCACTGGTGAGCTCCATGGACTCTTAGATGGCCTGATGACTCCATCACTTTTCATTTTGTCCAGCATTCCTTGCACTTCCTCGTGTTTAGCCAGTGGTTGTCTTCTAGGAGGCTGTCTGATAGGATGAGCGTTTCCAGTGTTGATCCTATGTCGCACGATGTTTGTTCTTCCAACATCTTCATCTCCAGTAGAGAAAACGCTGCTCATCTTCGTTAATACCCTCTTGATTTCTTTGAATTCGGCTGGATTCATTCTTTTACTAAGATCTTGAAGTATTGCTACTAATGCGGGATTGTTTCTCTGCATGAAGACCTTTTGCTCTTCTTCACAGCTGATTATCTCTTTTATGGTGCTGCATTTGGCGATTTCTTCTCCATGATTGATGACCACTCGTTTATTTGAGAAGTTAATCAGTTGCACTGGAACTACTCCCTCTTTTGCTGCAACTAGCGTTCGGCCAATCATAATGTTTCCCCCAAAGTCGTTGTTAGCTGGCTCAATCATCACAGGTGAATTTTGGTCACTTTTATCTAGTAGCTTAGTCCATATGATTTTCTCAGATTTTGCCGGGATCTCAGTTGGTCCATCACTAATAACACGGACCTCAGCATTGTCGTTGGTGGCGTTTAGCACTATTTCTGTGTTTCCATATCTCAGTACGTGGGAAGATCTAATATAAAATTGTATTCTTTCATAAAGTTGTTGTTGATCTAATTTTTGTTGGGCCATCAGATCAGCAAGTTGTCGTTGTTGATCTACTTTTTGTTCTGCTGCCAGCTTCTCTTGTCGGGCCATCAGATTGTTTCCTTGTTTGGCAATCATATTAGCAAATTGTTGTTGTTGCTCTACTTTTTGTTCTGCGGCCAGAACTTTTTGTTCTGCTGCCTGTTTCTCCTGTCGGGCCATCATATCAGCAAGTTGTTGTTGTTGCTGTGCCATCATTTCTTTTATCAACACCATCATCGGATCAATTGTTGGGGCATTCTGAACCGGAGCTTCCTCTGGCTCTATTTCTATGACCTCTGTGTTTTGGCCTGCTTCTTCTAAAACTTTACGCAGCCGGAATGCAAGTTCTGCCTTCGTTCCATGGATTGGAGCATTCCTTTTCTTCAACTCATCCTTCAGCTGGGTCTGGCTGAGATCACTAATATTTACTGTCTTGACCATTGTTTCAATAATCCCACTTCTGACACCACTGTAACGACTCTTCGTTAGTTCTTTTAGATTATTGAGCAAATACGACAGTAAAAAGACAGATCTTTAGTTAATAAAATCCCAAACTTTATTTATCAACCAGTTACAGCAACTTCCGATTTTAATTACAATGAATTCCAGGGTCTCCAATTTATGCACGATGAACTTCACTGCTTTTCCACAATTTGAATCAATAATACCCGGAATCGTAAAATCTGTATTTACTATTCCACTAAGTTCAAATTCTTTTACTATTAGTACCCAGGCTCAAGTACCACCGATTATTCCTTATACTTTCGAATATTTGTAAAACACTTTTAATTGCAAAATTAAAACTGACTATCTGATATTCTGTTCGCTTATTTATATCGAAAAATAAATAAATCGAAACTTCTATAATCCACTAGAAATCAATATTACGTAGTCCGTACATCTTGAATAGGCCACACCTATTTTCATTCATACTTGCATTTGTATTAGCGAACTCAAATTTAATTTATGCAAAATGTATTTGTTAAAGGGAGTTAACTTTTAATTCATCTTTGAATGTAGAAAACATTTAGGCGGAACGTATTGGTTATTTATGATTAAATTAAATTAACCCATTCTGGACGAAGTTTATTACAATATTAAATCACGAAAGCTTGTATTTAAATTAACACAATACATTTAAATTTTTGACTAAAGCTAAAGAAATTGAAGTAATTAAGTCATATTCGTATTTTATAAGGACAGAAAACAAAAACAAATTAGCCTAACGAACTAGCATAATAAATTAACAAGTTAACGAAATAACTAAATTTGATCAATTAATAAACACGTTAAATAAATAAATAAATTAGCTTAATCAATAAATAAATTAAATAAATAAACTAGCTTAGTAAAGGAACCTGTTAAAACAATATATAAATGAGCTTAATAAATAAAGAAATTAGCTTACCTGAGCTAGTAACCTGCCAAAAGCGCTTTTAGTGTCACCTTACTCATCAAGAAAAAAAATTGCTATTCTAAAAATTATTAACGTTAACTAACAACAAAAATCAATTATTCGCTTAGCATATACATAAATGATATATAAACAAAAAACACGATATTAAATTTGCAGTTATAGGTAATACACGTAAATACACAATACAGCTACAGTACGATCAAAATGTGCTTCTAAATTGGTTTCCCGTTTCCCGTTTCCTTTTGAATTTAATTTGCAGCGTATGCTGTTTCCTTTCCAATTTAGAGAGTTTAGATAACTTGTTAGTGGTATCCTAAGTAAACAGTTGTAATGGATGCGTATTTAGTTTGTTTTAATTCTTCATTTAACCGACTTCATTGTCAACATCTGTTAAGCTGGAGGATAATAAATTCCAGGCCCAGGCAATTCCAATAAACCTAAGATAAATATTACTTAATTCACAAACAATCGAATCAGTTTACCCGTCGCCTAACTTGCTTACCTGATCGGTTTAGGTCACATTAATTTCACAGTAAAACAATTCCGTATTATTTATTGTATTTATTAATGCATTAAGAAATAACTCAAACAAAAAGCAATTGAAATAACTGATGCACTACTTTTTGTGAATATTGAAAACTTGGAATTATCACTTATAATGTGTTACTAGATTTTTTTAAAGTTTAATTTCATGTATTCACTGTAGTACACTTTCAAAATGAATATTTAAAATTTGCAACGGAAAAATTCTGTAGTAACTACATAAATAAATGATTGTAATCAGGTTTTCGTAAAACCAGGAAAAACGGGATAAAGTTTGATTAAATAAAATGCGAATTAAATGATGATGATTCATTTTTTTATTTATGCAGTGCTGTTGCATTATAATGAAATATAAGGGCTGGAACTACATTTTATTTTCAATGAAATGTGTTACACTTAAAAAAAAAATACAAAACGAAATCGGGTCTGTGGTGCGACAAATATTTCTGCCAATCGAAGAGCGATCCTACGGTAGGATGAAGATAGCGATCTAATTTTTAAGGGTTAAATTGAAAATGTATGTGTTTGGTTGCATTTGTAAAAGATACATCCATTTTTTTAATGATACAATTTAAATGAAAAAAATAAGAAAATTTAAATATTTGAAATTATTTTCTTAATATTAAATCAAATAAATTTAAATATCAGTAAACCGACATGAAACAAGGCAAACAAAAAAATCATAATTTTTTTAAATAACTGAAATTAATTATTCAAAGTGCCTGTATGTTTTGAGTACCTTCCCAAAACTCTTTCTTTCGCACATAATTTTAGATGCGAATAAACTAAAATTCATCAATTTAACATTACGAAAGTATTAAGTCGTAAAAAGTTAAATGAAACCAGCCATTTTAGAAAAAGCAAAAATACTTTTTCAATTTTTCCATTCTATTCTTTTGTTTATTATTATTATCATTTAATAAATTTCGTTTTGCTTCGATTTTTATTATTCGTTAAACAAGCGTTTGAATTGTGTGTGCATATATGTGCTAAGGCGTTTTACGACATGTGCACGATAAGGTGCATTTACATGACTGTGTTATGCACAGTTTTCTAATTGAAATTGACAATAATTATTATCACTAAAGACATTGTTGGTGCACCCAATTTTTTTGTGCTTGCCTTGACACGACAATAACACGACATTCGTCACAGGCAAAAGTGCGATATTTAAAGTTATTAGTTTAGAACATTTATATCATTAGTAAAATATTTGGTTAGTCTTCGTCTGATGTAACGTATTTGATGCAGCTTTTAACCACCAAATTCAGATATATAATAAAGGAACAAAGCAATTAGTAAATCCAAAGTTTATGCTCAATTGCATTTAATTTAGTGGCGTTATTATAATTAAAGCATAAGAGCCTGCACTAAAGTCAAATGCAACTCACGGTTGTGCTGGTATATCACCATAATCCTAAATTCGAATTCGTTATTATTCAAATTAAACGTTTTATAAGCACAAATGAATTAACTTTTAACACACTTTCTAGTTTGTTTTTATCAAAGAATATTACACAACTATGACAAAACTTTTAAAAATGAAAAATTTATTCTAAATAATTTTTTTTTTAAGTTCAATAAGTTTAAACGGAAAGTTCAAAAAGTGCAACATTTAAAAAACAAAAATACATAAATTTCAACTTACGAATTTTCAAAGTTCTTTAGAGAAGCTGTTTAGACTTATGTTTAAGATTGAGCTTGGTTATTGTAAGAGACGTGAACAATATGAAGGGAGACAGAAAATAATTACTCTCTCACCCTTTTACATATGGAATCAATCTATGAAGCCAACAAAATAATTTCAATAAATTTAAATCACTTGTTAGATTGAGTTTCAGCTGTATTAGTGATTTGAAGAAAAATAGAAAAAATTAAGAAATATTGAAAGTTAAAAATTTATTTGTTTTTCAGTTTTCGATTGTTAAAAAATTTCATTTTATAATTTAAAGTTTATGATTTTTAAAATGTATATAAAAATTAATGCAGTTATCATAAAAACTAATAAATTGAATAAAAATTTTTCGTTTGCTGTATGCAAATGTTATCATAGTGAAAATGGAGTTTATGGATATAAGAAACGTGAACAATTAAAAGACACACGTAAGCTTCGATTATTAAATCTTTACCGTTTTATTATAATTGTGACCTATTATACTTTAAGTCTTTAACATTTGCCTAGTTCTTTAAAAATTACTAAATTGCTTTTTTGTTCAAAATTGTTTGAAAAATTGATCTTTAATCTTTAAGATTATTTATCAAATTCCTAAACTACTTTTAATGAAGTGATAGATAGTATTTGGGAAGTTGAATTTATTTTTTTGAAGAATTAAAACAAATTATATTACATTTTTAGTAATTCTTAAGAAAAAATGTTGATAATGAGATAGATGTCTTTTATATTTTACAAAATAAATTCACAAGATTTTGAAAAAAAATTGTTTTCCCTGAAAAGATCTTTTATGGTTGCTATGGCCAATTGGGGCTTTGCCTAGATAATTAGCTTATACCAACGGATATGATTCGTGGTGTCTGCACAAACGAAAGAGATTCTTTTTAAGATCGTTCACTATGAATAATCCCTCTTAGTACATAATAGAATATATTTCGAACAGCAAAACTACCTCTTTCAAACTCCATTCAAGAGTTTACTGAGTATATATCTGAATATAAGATAGTAGCAGATTTTAACAGCCGTTAATGGCTTTATTGGTCAAGTAAGTTACCAGGCTAGCTAAAAATCACTCTTGAGAACTAAGCCATTTTGAAACTGGTTTGAACTGGAAGTGAGAAGAAGAAAACTGTATGGTTTTTCCGTGTTTTAAAATCAAACTCAATTGATTAAAAATAATAAAAAACTGTATCTAAATCAAAATATTGAAATCAATCTAGCAAATAAACAATAAAACAATTAAAACAAAAATAAACAGCGCAACACACAAAAACAGTTTGTTGTGCAATTTTTTGTCTTCATTATTATATACATTTATCTGCATACATATATTGATGGATTTAGCCAACAAATAGTTTAAATAAAGTGTTTTTTCTACACCCGTACTTTAATAATACACTTATATGCCCATAATCCGTTGCATAATGATATCCATTATGATACAGATTTTTCATAACGATACAGATTTTTAATCAATAGAAACCCATAATTTTTCAATCAAGCATGCTGTGCATTTGACGTTTGTCCTAGATTCCTATCTAATTGTTTTATTTGTCAAAATCAGCAGGTATTATGTAAATTTTCGTAGAATATAGCTAAACTTCGATAACTATATTATCAAAATGTCTGATATCAGCGATATAGAAGAATTACCATCGACTCCTCCACACATATCGGAGAAAGTATTAAATGCAGTACAAAATATTTTACCCCAAAAATCTAAGAAAGTGCACGAAGAACTATATCAATGGTTTATATAACTGGAGAAATACAAATAATATTTCGACATTTCACGAAAATGTTTTGATTGCTTATTTTGAAGAATTGATGGAAACTATGAAATCATCTAGTATACATGGACACATTATTCAATAATGGGTGTAGACAAAATAGCGTATGCAACTCTCATGTAATGCTTACACTCGCATAAACCATAC
>OY856187.1:352033469-352123511 GCA_963693315.1 Diogma glabrata
TCTTGTTTAATATTTTTTGAATTCTTTTGATGCTTTCACAATGAAACTCTTTTGAACTTAAAAATAAAATTTTCGATATCAATTCATAGACCATACCCGTTTTTTGTGTTATTGGATGTTTTGATTTGTAATTAAGTAATCTGTCAGTGTTGGTTGGTTTTTGATAGTAATTTGTTGATACTGTAAGATCGTGGTTTTTAATTATTGTAATATCTAGATAGGAAAGTTGATTGTTTTGTTGATGTTCACATGTAAATTGTACCTTACTGTTTATGGAGTTCAGATTAGTGAACATATTCTCTATTTCGTCTTTGTCCATTATCACGAGAATATCATCTACATATTTTGTAATCAGAGTGGGTTCTATTGCGGATTTTATTATTGCCTCATCTAAAATATCTGTGATAACAAAATCTGCTAGTATTGCTGAAGCGCAGCCTCCTGTTGTTAATCCTGTTGTTTGTCTATAAATTTTATTAGCCCATTGAAAGTAACTAGCGTCTTCAATGCAAAATTTTACCATTTGAAAAAATATATTTAGTGGAATCTTTGTTATTTCTGATATTATCGGCCAGCGTTTTTGGATTGATTTGTAAACTGCATATATAGGGATATTGTCGAACATTCCAATTACATCAAAAGAAACTAAGTTATCATCCGGGTCAATCTTTATGTCATTCAATCTTCGTTTTAATTCAAAAGAGTTTTTTGAGATCCGATCCAAAAGAGATCCGATCCGAAACACGTAAAATGTGAATTGTAGTTTTTTTCTGAGAAACTTCAAACCATACCTTTGAATTGAAAATATTCCAATTACTTCTTTACTTACTTGAGTTTAATTGATCTCAAAAATCCAAAATAGAGTTTTTTATGTTATATGGATTGTTTTGTATTGCTTGGTTGCAAAGTTCACTGATGTATTTTGACATTTTGTAGGATGGACTATTTATTCCTGAAACTATCATTCTAATCGGTGTTCCCGTTTTATGTATTTTCGGGGTTGGGTAACATTTTGGTGCTAATGATACGTATGTTGTTAAAGATTTTTTAGTTTTTTTGTCAATATAACCATTTTCGTATAGTTTTTTGATTAAAGTGTTGTTTTTAGTTTGTAACTTGTCTGTTGGATCACTGGTTAAAACTCTGTATTTATTTGTATTTCCTAAAAGATCATTCATTCTGATTTTAATATCTTCATCCTTCATTGCGATTGTGGTGTTTCCTTTGTCGGCTGATAGAATCTTTATGGTTTTGTTTTGACTTAGAAATTCTCGTGTTTTTTGGTAGTATTTTTGTAAAACTATGTCCTCATGGGTTGTAAAAGTGTCTATTTTGTGCATGTGGTTCGATATCATTGTTGATGCTTTTCCTCTTACGAGATTGTGATTTTCGTTCTGAATTGAGGGGATGATATTTTCAACATCAGAAATAATATCAAACAATGGAAAATCTTTCTTATTGTGTGCAATTGAAAATTTTGGTCCCAGTGAGAGTATCACTGACACTTCTTTTGGTATTTCGATGTCAGTTAAGTTCTTAAACCATTCATTTGTATGATTAAATTTTGGTTTATTTTGTTCTTTCATTCTTCTTAGCTTTGTTGGTGCTTCGTTTGATCTATCGTCGTTTTTCACTATTTTCCTGCCTTCTCTCAAGTTGTGGATAAAATCGTTTACTATGTGTTGAGGTACCGCTTTGTACATTTTCCGGAGTAAATATTGTAATATATTTTTGTGATGCAGTAGCTTTTGACATATCTGCCCTATTTCAAGACTCAAAATGTTTTTGTTTGTAATGCATTTGAAATTGTTTACTTTTTGTATCTGGTTTTTGTATGGGTTTCTAATAAAATTTATAGACAAACAACAGGATTAACAACAGGATGCTGCGCTTCAGCAATACTAGCAGATTTTGTTATCACAGATATTTTAGATGAGGCAATAATAAAATCCGCAATAGAACCCACTCTGATTACAAAATATGTAGATGATATTCTCGTGATAATGGACAAAGACGAAATAGAGAATATGTTCACTAATCTGAACTCCATAAACAGTAAGGTACAATTTACATGTGAACATCAACAAAACAATCAACTTTCCTATCTAGATATTACAATAATTAAAAACCACGATCTTACAGTATCAACAAATTACTATCAAAAACCAACCAACACTGACAGATTACTTAATTACAAATCAAAACATCCAATAACACAAAAAACGGGTATGGTCTATGAATTGATATCGAAAATTTTATTTTTAAGTTCAAAAGAGTTTCATTGTGAAAGCATCAAAAGAATCCAAAAAATATTAAACAAGAACGCGTACCCAAGAGCAATGGTAAACAAATTGTTAAGGATATACAACGTGAGAAAAAAACACAAAAAACCGGTAGAGAGCCAAACAAAAAAAGTAAAATACAAGGGAATGACGTACGTTCACACACTGACGGAGAACCTCTCAAAATTATTCCAGAAACACAATAATGAACTTCGAATTGGCTACAAAACTCAAAAAAAATGTTAAAAACTTATGTATAACCATGAAGGATAAAACAAAACAAACTGAAAAGTCAAACCTCATATACAAGTTTAAATGCAAACAATGCACTGGCGAGTATATTGGAATGACGTCACAAAAACTAAAAAACAGACTGGCCTTACACAAATCGGATCACAACAATAAAGAAGCAAGAGCAGATAGAACAGCTGCAGTTCAACACACCCTAAACACTGGTCATCACTTCGATTTT
The DNA here is from genome assembly GCA_963693315.1 of Diogma glabrata. NCBI lineage: Eukaryota > Metazoa > Arthropoda > Insecta > Diptera > Cylindrotomidae > Diogma > Diogma glabrata. Next base: position 352,036,224 of record OY856187.1, read on the forward strand.
GATAATACCCAAATTCTGGAAATTGAAAACAACTATCAGAAAAGAAAAACTAAAGAAATTCTATACATAGACAAGTTTAAAAAATCAACAATAAATTTCAAAACGGACACAAAAAATCTACAACAAACTTATACTCAACTGCTACAAACAGCCAGGAAACAACCCATTTTATAATATAAAAATAACCACGACACATTTAACAGCAATATTTAAACTCACCACTGCAGTACAAAAGAAAAAATAATTCCCACAGGAATTGAAAAAACGGGTCTTGGTCTAATTTATTTCTTCTTATATTCTATGTTTTTGGTTTTTTCTCTTTTCTTTCCCCTTCAATTCAATTAATTAATTGCTTATCGTTTTCTTTTTTGAGTTATCGACTTGTCAGTAAGGTTACCTCCAATTCATTAAAAACAACATCAAGATCGATGATAAAGGAGGTCGTTTACTGAAAAACACCGAGTCTACTTTTTTATATAAATAATTGGTACGTCTAAAATGCTAGTTTAATGTGTTACTAGAGAAAAAACTAAAAATATATTTACACGAGCCATAAAAATTAATTAATTAGTTCGAACTTAATAATACAAACATTTTCAATACGGTTTTAAATTTTGTAAAGGGTGTAGCGCAAGCTAGAAGCCGTTAGTCTTCCAACTCGAGCTAACAGACTACCTAGATGTTATCACCTGCAGCATTTGCCTGACTATTACTCAGTGTGGCGTGGGGAATTTGGTGATGTCCTTTCTAGATCATGAAAGCTGCATTGAAAAAGAGAAAAAAAAATGGAACAGAAGACGACCTTCACATTGGGGATGCTCTACTTATCTCCTCGTTGCCAACTAAATTAAACAAACATAATTGTATCAGAACTTATACATAGTAAAGTATATAATTTATTACAGAAAGCGTCATTTTTAGAAAAATTACAATATCTACAAAAAAATATTAATATGTGTTAAAAAAAATTTACTGTAAACAAAAAAAAATATAAGTAACTTTAGACTTAGGCAAAAAAAACATACAATCAATAGCCAGACTATAATACTGATAAGTTGGATGATGACACGCCGAGCTCGTCGTCCCAATCCGCACGTGATCTAGAAAAAGAATTGAGAAAAAAAAAATATCTTTGGTTTCACACATGTGTGTGGAATGCGAACTGACCATTAGTTGCTGTTCTTTATTCCTATCTATAATAAAGTTAGTCTAATAAATAAACAACCACCTAAGCTTAAATAAAACAGAAATTAAGGTTCTAAGGTATAATCTTAAGGCAAACAACTACTTAATATTATCTCTAATATAATAGCAAAACAAAAGAGATTCAAAATTAAAGGGTAATAACGTTGAATATATATACAATAATACACTAATAAACTATACGGTCGTTTACTAGAACGCGACAGGTATAACACTATATTTTATAAATTAATTAATTTAAGGAAATAAATAAATTTTGCAAGCAATGTTTAATCTTAATTTAACAAGATAAAAAAAATCCTAATCAAATATCATCATCACTATGTTATACCTACACTATATTTTATAAATTAATAATTTAGGGAAATAAATAAATTTTGCAAGCAATGTATAATATTAATTTAACAAAAAAAAATTCTAACCAAATATCACCATCATTAATCAAAACAAAACAAATCTTACTCACTAATACGTTTACAAATTCACTGATGTTTCTAGATCCTTGTTGCCAGTCAAACAATTCCGGTTTTGAAAAAACTGTATACGTGTTATTGTTTACCTTCAATCCATCCAAGTTCATCCAGAAAAACATGCACTTAACAAAACCTGCATTTATTATATTCAGCGACCAATATACTGCGCACTGCTTTCTTAAAAAAAATCCAAACAAATCCAATGTACCGTTGCTTTTCACAAATATACCAAACAATATTTTTCCACCAATAGACTAGCTTTCCTGTAACAATACCGCTGCTTTTCACTTTCTTATTGCACAAAAATCCGTTTTAATTATATCCAACAAATTCTTCTGTCCATTCGCTTCTTTAATATTCTGCTTACCAAATATACCAAACAATGTTTTTCTCACAATAGACTAGCTTTCCTGTAACAATACCGCTTACTGCACACCGTTTCCTTAAAATTCAGTTTACTAAATATACAAGACAATATTTTCCTTCACTAAATACATCAGCCTTCTTTTAATTTATATTATAAGTAATTTCTAAATTATTATGTTCACAATCTTTAATTTTTACTATCAATTTTAATTTAAATAAATAAAATATTTTACCAACTATATTGTTATCAGTGTCGTGTCCGAGACTTGTATCTCTCAACCATAGTGATTTTTATTCTCACAACACTTTTCATACGGAATTTTAATTTGAATATCAAAAAAAAGAGAGCAAAAAAAACAAAGAAGGTCGTCCACAATAATGACTAACAAATAGATCTGGTTTAAATGGATTTGCATTTGACAGAGATGTACAACCATTTATATGGGTTACGAAAATTTGTTGGTGCGTCAACGTCGCCACATCGTGGGGAAGACCCACCCCTTAGTGTCTCATCAGCCGGGGACTATATGAACTCTTCACGTACGTATGTCTTTACTATGATATGTTCCCAGTGGTTTTCCTTCTAAATCTGTTAGAGTATACGCAACATTGCCAACCCTTGCGGTTATTATAGCTGGAGCAAATTTAGGTGCTAACTTTGCAGTAAATTGTTTAAGGGCTGCACTTTGGGAATACGTTCGAACAAATACTTGTTGTCCCAGATGAAAGTTACGTTGCTTAGTTCGAGTATTATAGGTTTTCTCATTTTTTATATATGCTTCTTTGAGATGTTTAAGTACATTTTGGTGAACCAAATCCAAACGAGCTGAACTACTGTTTACGCTGATTTCCTTTTCTTGGTCACATCCCAATAGTCGTCGTAGCTGGTAGTCTGACGCATGAGTTATCATGTGTTGCCCATAAACCAAATAATGCGGAGAGAACTTAGTTGACAGATGAACCACATTTCTTAGAGTAGAAGCTACTTGATCCAAGTCAACATCCCAATTGGTGTGGTTTTCACCTATGTAGGATCGAATTGTCTGCAATATGGTTCGATTCGTTCTTTCCGAAGCATTACTTTGGGGAGAATGCAATGGTGTTCTTACATGTTGAATGCCGTATTTACTAAGCAGGACCTTAAAATGATTAGATAAAAATTGTTTCCCGTTATCCGACCAAATACTTTCAGGAACCGAAAATAGAAGAAAAATTTCTTTTTCCAAATAGGCACAAAGAGAGACGGTAGAAGCATCACGAAAAGCCTTCAAGCGAACAAACTTCGAATACTGATCCAAAACAATGAGCATGCATACATTACCATGTCGTGATCTTGGGTAAGGGCCCAAATAATCTATATAGAGTCTCTGAAAAGGCCTCGAGACTTCAATCATGTTTCCAATAGGAGGACGTGTTATATGGTTAATTGCTTTAGACGTTTTGCATATCGAGCAGTTCGATACAAAATTTCGTACATCTTTAGCCATACCAAACCAGTAAAAGTAGCGTTGAATCCGTTCCAATGTTTTGAAACCCCCCATGTGTCCCGAAGATAGAGAGCAATGTGCAGCTTCGAGTAACGAGGGAACTAAAGCCTTAGGAATAACAACTTTCCAATTTGATAAGTCTGTATCTACATAACGCCAACCATAAGAGGGAGACATTAACAACTTATTGCCTTCCACCCGGAAGTTCGAATCATTTTCCGATGGTGACTGATATTTTTCTCTTAAAGCGACATACTCTTCATCATCGAAGGCAGGTGATTCTAAATCCACCCAAGGCACATCTGTGTCTCTTGATTCTGGGACATTCAAAGAATCGCAAAATGCTCTAGATAAAGTGTCGGGGACGACGTTAAGAGGACCCTTTCGATACTCTATGTTGAATTTGTAACATTGCAGTTTTAAACTCCATCTCGCAAGTCGGCCAGTTAGATCGGTCATGTTCATCAGCCATTTTAAGCTTGCGTGATCTGAGATTACCGTGAATTCGAAACCTTCCACATAATGGCGGAATTGTTTTATACACAAGACAGCAGCGAAGCACTCAAGCTCGGTAACGCTATAATTGCGTTGCGCTCCATTCAATTTTTTCGAATAATATGCAATGGGATGTTCAACATCTCCAATCTTTTGAAAGAGTACCCCTCCCACTCCAGTAGCTGAGGCATCGACCTGAATGTAAAAAGGCAAAGTGTAGTCTGGGTGTCTTAAGACTGGGGCTGAGGTGAGATAATCCTTAAGATTTTGGAAGGCCATTTGAGCTTCGTCATTCCATACAAATTTATTTTTAGTTTTCAGAAGGTCTGTGAGCGGAGCTGATGTAGTTGAAAAATTCGATATAAACTTCCTATACCAACCACACATGCCTAGGAATCTTCGCAGATGTTTAATAGTTTTAGGAACTGGGAAATCTTTCACAGCTTGAACTTTTTCGGGATCCACTCGTATGCACCCATCACCAATAACATAACCCAAATATTTAAGCCGTTTCAGCATAAAACGACTTTTCTCGACATTAATAGTTAAGTTTGCTTTACGTAGTAAATCTGCCGTTAGTTGGAGCAAGGCTATGTGTTCATCAAAAGTGCTTGAAGTGACGAGGAGGTCGTCTAGGTATACAAATATTCTATCATGGTATTCAGATGGTATCACTCGATGCATCAAACGGCACATAGTCTGTGGCGCATTACAAAGACCGAAAGGCATAGAAGTAAAGTGGTAAAGGGGTCTACCTGGCACCGTAAAAGCTGTTTTATATTTGGCATCATTGTCTAGGGGAATTTGCCAAAAGGCATCCTTTAAATCCAAACTAGAGATAAAGGAAGTATTTCCCAAACGACTCAGTATTCCATCAATTATTGGTAGCGGGTAGGCGTCCTTTACCGTCACTTCATTTACCCTTCTAGCGTCTAGACATAATCGAACCTTCCCATTTGATTTTTTTACTAAGGTTACCGGGGAGCACCACGGACTATCACTCTCTTCCAAAACCCCAAGTGCCAACATTCGATCTAACTCTTCATTAAGCTGTTTTTGTACTGCTGGCGACACAGCATAATATCTTTGTTTGATGGGAGTAGCAAGTCCAGTGTCAATTTTGTGACTCAAAAGATGAGTACGTCCCAGACCGAGAAGAGTTGAGGCAGGAAAGAGATTAATAACCTGATCGAGTTTGTTCTGTTGATATGTGGATAGGTCATGCACAGGTGCGTCTGAAGTGGCTTTAATGTTTTTACAATATTTGACTACGGTTGCTTCTACAGGAGCAAAAAGTTCGTTAACCTGAATTTTTAAATTATAAAGATAAAAGAAGTCGATCCCTAAATATAATGGTTGAGAGAGATTAGGTGCTAAGAAGAGTCGCATAAAATGTTCCTGATCATTAAAATTAAGTTTAACTACAATATATCCTAAGATCCGTTCCTTTGAGCCATTAGCGGTTGCGATAAGAGAAGGAGAATGGTGAAAACGAACTCCAGGAACTGACAGAATCTTTTCGCAATGTTTACCAAGAAGACTAATATTAGCACCAGTATCGAGAAGTCCTCGTGTGGGTTGATTTAAAATATTCACAGTTACATAAGGTCTACCATCTGAACCAGAGGTGATAATAGATGCAGTGATTGCTCGTTTAAGGTTACGTTTTTCTTTAAAATATTTCCACGCACGTCCAAATTTGTTTCTAGTAGAATTGTTATACCCTTCGAGATGTCTGATACAACTGTTAGGATTTGATGAAAAGTTTACTTGGGTAGCCTTCTGTAAAACTCCGGATCGGTGTTCGAGGCAGCTTCTTCGAACTTTACTTTCATTCCCGGGATATCTGGTGATTGGAGAGTAGACTCCCGTGAGATCCAACTCTTCCTTGGCACGTTTCCCGACATGTTAGGATGGCAATTGGTACAGACGGAATATGTGACGTTTTCTTTCCCACACCGGAAACAAAATTTTTTTAAATCGACACAGCAGTAACGAAATCTATGACCTGGTTGGTTGCAATTCCAACATTTTTGATTATTAGAAGTTATAAGTGGAGGAACTTGCAAACGCGAATTCCAAGAATTATATCGTTGTTGAGGATCAAAAATCGTGCATAGTTCTGGACCTTGGTTAGTTTCAGGTTGTTGTTGGTTAGGCGTGTAAAAATTAGACATGTTCTGCCGGTTAATAGGGGTTCTACCTATCAAAGAATCATGTGGTACGGTATTTGGATCTGAATTGAAATGATAGTTACCTAAGTAGGTCTTGTAATTAGGAATTGATTCAATGTTGTATTGGTAAGGAGTATTTTTATTGCCTGAGACAAAAGTGGTACTTGACGTTGACGGAACTTGTTCAATTTCGTTGCAAAAGCGGTCCCTAAGAGCGAAGTTCCCTTCAGGAACAGCTCCAATTTCTTGCCAGAGAGTTTCGACACGACGACATTCACTAGCTAAGCGGTTTATTGAATGAAATTCTTGATTTATAAACTTTTCACGAAGACCAGGACGCATGTTGTTCATTAAGATAGATATAATTTCCTCATCAGGAATTGGCATCTTTGACTGCAGCGCTATCTTTAATATATCATCCATATATTCAGCAAAAGTCTCTTTAGGATAACGTTGTTTTCTTCGTTCTAATAGCCGTTTTATGTGCCTTTCGTTACAAGATGTCTGAAAACGGTCTATCAAATAATACTTTAGGTATGCCCAAGATATTTGCACACTAGCATTACGTTCGCGGAAAGTCCAATACCACTCCAGCGCACCATCTACCAGAAAACATGAAGCAACACCTACTAAACTTTCCAGATGTATATTTGCAGCTTTAGACATTTGTTCAAGACGAAACAAAAATTTATCAATTGGTATGTCCGATCTAGATCCACTGAAACGCAAGTTCCAAGAATTCAAAGTTCGAGTCAGACTTAAATCATCCCTTCTCATATAATTGACTTCTGATTGAGGCTTGGCCGTAGGACAAGGCTGATTTTGATTTCGCATTATTGTGCCAACGGTCTCGTTAAACATGTTAATTGAACTATCTAATTTTTGCAATAAGATTTGCGTTAAATTCTTAGGTTCTATAGAGGAATTAGGCGTAGATGAGTTTTCATCTATCGACATCAAAACCGCCGACCCATTTGAGGTTTGAGGTTCTACGTTATTGTGGACAGTATTTTCTTCAATATGAATTAAGTCAGATGCTGGTTCACTATTACTCAGACACTTTCGTATCTCAGGAATAAGCGTTGCCGTTGGTTGAATTTGTACTGGCCCCTTAGGACTTTCTTTCACCTGAGCTAAATAGTAGACCGTTCGAGCTAAAAGTTCATCAATTTCGAGTATCTGGGAATTCACGCCTTGCAAACGTAGTAATCTATTTTTGATATGTATCAAACGAGAGAATAACTTATCACGTTCTTCCACCCTATAAGAGCGAGCTTCTATTACTGAACCAATACGATTGACTGTTAGTGTACATAACTTAAGTTCAAGTAAATTATTACGACTAGCATTTTCATGTACATGTACAGGTTTATGACGCATAAGATGCTCCTCTTCGTGAACATGGCTAGACAGAGTGCCTAGAGCCTGAGGACCGTATTGGATGCCCCGAATCTCTAGCTCCACATGGAGTTCTTCATTTTCCAATAAATTAACGTTCATTTTGGGTAAATATTTAATATAATGTAAAATAAATTATGTCCTAAAATAAATACGAACGCAATCCCAAGCGGACCAAAATTTCGTTGACTATAGGATATCTTAATAATTCGCTCAAAAAAAAAATTCAAAAATTGCAAATTGGTATTACTAATATAAATACTAGAACTCACCGAAATCTGTAACTTTAGGCTTATGCCTATTAATATGTTTATTGTTTGTTGTTATATACTACTTTTACTACGAACCCTGTATTAAATCCAAAACAGAATTATTATTACGTTGTAAATAAGTTGATACAAGAAATGCTATATATCTATTATAGTCCACTAAAACAAAATTGTCTGCAAAGGAATAGAAATGATAACGATTATTAAATTGTTTAAATTGTTATGCAATTGAAAAAAAAAAATAACCACTCTTAAAATCGAATATGTTGGAATATCGTACACGGACACGATCTAAATTTATATAAACAAAAGTCTAATTTACAAATAACAATTATAATAAAAATACCAAATAAATTACCTATGTATACTAAACAAATACCTGAAAAAGTCGCTTAAATATATTTTATGGATTGATACCAAATATTTAACTATACTTAGCTATAAATACGAGGAATGTGTTTTGTTTTTAAATGTATTGACACGAACATAGCATTTGGAGATAAGCAGAGGATCCTTCATGATCCAGTTGGAAACTAATTAAATTTACTATACCGGAAGAAAAAAAAATAGCACACTTCGATAACTCCGACAGATGAGTACACAAGTTTTTCCTTGGGTACATCTGTAATCGAAAAGAAACAAAAATCGAAATCGAAATCAAACCATAAGGTAGTCATTACAATGCAGATCGACAACCTCTAGTGGAAAGCATTGTTCTACCCATGGTTGATTATGCTCGATGATGATTTGTAAATACTAATTTTTTCTTTGTGCAAAAACTAAAACAGAATATTCCGATAACTCTGACAAATGAGTGCACAAGATTTTTCTTGGATACATCTGTAATCGAAAAAAAAAAAATAAAATTAGAACTAAATGTTAGTAGTTGAGCGTAATTCCGTTATCACCTTGGGCGCCACTGTAGCGCAAGCTAGAAGCCGTTAGTCTTCCAACTTGAGCTAACAGACTACCTAGATGTCATCACCTGCAGCATTTGCCTGACTATTACTCAGTGTGGCGTGGGGAATTTGGTGATGTCCTTTCTAGATCATGAAAGCTGCATTGAAAAAGAGAAAAAAAAAATGGAACAGAAGACGACCTTCACATTGGGGATGCCTCTACTTATCTCCTCGTTGCCAACTAAATTAAACAAACATAATTGTATCAGAACTTATACATAGTAAAATATATACTTTATTACAGAAAGCGTCATTTTTAGAAAAATTACAATATCTACAAAAAAATATTAATATGTGTTAAAAAAAATTTACTGTAAACAAAAAAAAATATAAGTTACTTTAGACTTAGGCAAAAAAAACATACAATCAATAGCCAGACTATAATACTGATAAGTTGGATGATGACACGCCGAACTCGTCGTCCCAATCCGCACGTGATCTAGAAAAAGAATTGAGAAAAAAAAAAATATCTTTGGTTTCACACATGTGTGTGGAATGCGAACTGACCATTAGTTGCTGTTCTTTATTCCTATCTATAATAAAGTTAGTCTAATAAATAAACAACCACCTAAGCTTAAATAAAACAGAAATTAAGGTTCCAAGGTATAATCTTAAAGCAAACAACTACTTAATATTATCTCTAATATAATAGCAAAACAAAAGAGATTCAAAATTAAAGGGTAATAACGTTGAATATATATACAATAATACACTAATAAACTATACGGTCGTTTACTAGAACGCGACAGGTATAACACTATATTTTATAAATTAATTAATTTAAGGAAATAAATAAATTTTGCAAGCAATGTTTAATCTTAATTTAACAAGATAAAAAAAATCCTAATCAAATATCATCATCACTATGTTATACCTACACTATATTTTATAAATTAATAATTTAGGGAAATAAATAAATTTTGCAAGCAATGTATAATATTAATTTAACAAAAAAAAATTCTAACCAAATATCACCATCATTAATCAAAACAAAACAAATCTTACTCACTAATACGTTTACAAATTCACTGATGTTTCTAGATCCTTGTTGCCAGTCAAACAATTCCGGTTTTGAAAAAACTGTATACGTGTTATTGTTTACCTTCAATCCATCCAAGTTCATCCAGAAAAACATGCACTTAACAAAACCTGCATTTATTATATTCAGCGACCAATATACTGCGCACTGCTTTCTTAAAAAAAATCCAAACAAATCCAATGTACCGTTGCTTTTCACAAATATACCAAACAATATTTTTCCACCAATAGACTAGCTTTCCTGTAACAATACCGCTGCTTTTCACTTTCTTATTGCACAAAAATCCGTTTTAATTATATCCAACAAATTCTTCTGTCCATTCGCTTCTTTAATATTCTGCTTACCAAATATACCAAACAATGTTTTTCTCACAATAGACTAGCTTTCCTGTAACAATACCGCTTACTGCACACCGTTTCCTTAAAATTCAGTTTACTAAATATACAAGACAATATTTTCCTTCACTAAATACATCAGCCTTCTTTTAATTTATATTATAAGTAATTTCTGAATTATTATGTTCACAATCTTTAATTTTTACTATCAATTTTAATTTAAATAAATAAAATATTTTACCAACTATATTGTTATCAGTGTCGTGTCCGAGACTTGTATCTCTCAACCATAGTGATTTTTATTCTCACAACACTTTTCATACGGAATTTTAATTTGAATATCAAAAAAAAAGAGAGCAAAAAAAACAAAGAAGGTCGTCCACAATAATGACTAACAAATAGATCTGGTTTAAATGGATTTGCATTTGACAGAGATGTACAACCATTTATATGGGTTACGAAAATTTGTTGGTGCGTCAACGTCGCCACAAGGGTTTTATGCTAATCAAAAAGTTTTTTCCATTGATCTAAAATTGTTAATTTAAAATATTCAAAATAATTTGGTTTTCACAGATAATTTAATTCTGTAAACTTTTAGTAATTTAATTTTGTTTTTTCCTCTTTTTTAAACTGTAAAAACTTTCTTTTATGTTATAGTACAGTCAATTAGTGTTTTTCATTGTTAATTAAAATTATGTGTTTGTACATTATTAAAAATTAGTTAAGTTTTTTTTTTTTTAAATGTTTGGATTTATTAACAATGTATCTTTTTTTTAACTTTAAAGGACTTGAAAATGGAGCCATAAAAGCTCCGAAACGTTGTCGTTTCATCAAACGTAGAAGGAAAATCTCTCTCTTTTTTGAAGTAAATTTAATAAATTATGATAGAACTTCAGAGGTTTTGTAATTACAAATGATCCGTTGTTCCAAAATAATTTATTAAAAATATTGGTCTAGAATCCGAATGAATTTTGATTTGAACTGATAACTCAAATAATCTTCTAAAATGACACAAAGAAAATAGAAAATTAAGACGGGGGGAAAAGACGATTCAATACAACAACTAAAAGAATTTTCTGATACACAAAAAATCAAAATATATATATATATATATATATATATATATATATATATATATATATATATATATATATATATATATATATATATATATATATATATATATATATATATATATATATATATATATATATATATATATATATATATATATATATATATATATATATATATATATATATATATATATATATATATATATTATTGCTTTTCGAACATTCTTAAATAAAAGAATTAATAAAATAACCAATTCAAAGTGTGGTGGAATGCATTAACATATCGATACTTGATTACTTAAACTTTTAATAAAGTTTTATAATTAAAACGCCACCGATTATAGATTTCAAAATTAATTTATTTTATTAGAATGCATTTCGTTATAGTCTCATAACATCCTCAGCTTGCACTAATTGCGCGAAGAAAATTCTTTATTGTTGTATATAAATTCTATGTAAGTAAATAGATGAGTAAATAAATATTAAATAACATACAGATATACAATTACAACACAGGTTTAAGAGTTGATAAATAAAAATAAAAATCAGTTAATATCAGTTACACAAGTACAAATTAAAATCAATTAATGGTCAAGGTAATTTAAAAGAGAATATATATATATATATATATATATATATATATATATATATATATATATATATATATATATATATATATATATATATATATATATATATATATATAAATCAGCTGTTTTTCTAAACAATATCGAATAGATGTGATTCGATGGGTCCAGTTTCGTTGTTCATAAGGTTATTTATATTTTTTGTAAATTTGAAAGACAATGTTAAAATTCTTGCTAAAGAATCCAACTATCAAAAACGAAGAATCATGGAGATGATAATGATTATAGAAAAAGTCAAAAAACAAACAAATCTATTAATATACAAAATGATTCGCATTATCTTCAAAACGTTTACGATAACTTGTTATAAATTTTTTTTTTCTTCGCTTATCATAAAGAATCGTTGGGCACCAACTTTTTTCCGAAATTCCGAGATGAGGCACATTGCAATAGGTAGATTTTTATATGAATTCTACCTAAAAATATAAACAGGCACACAATTTTCATTCTTTGTAAATGCACTAGACAATTCATTTACATGAATCATGACCCTTACTAGTTGTGAAAATTCTTTTAGTTATTAATCTGTAAGCTGTAGTACCAAATAAATTTATTCCGTACAGAGGCAAAGACACACAGTTTGGTTGTTTCATTCTCTGTATTTTTTTATATTTATTTTAGTATCGCCTGCAATAATCGAGTGTCGGCACCAAGAACCAAATACTTTTCGATGGATTGATGCATATCGTACACACGGTCATCGTATTGCAAAAACAAATCCGATTGAAATCTATCCATCTAATCGTGATGATAATGTAGCTGAGCTTGATCCAAAATTTTATGGGTTATCAATGAATCAAAAAACTAACAATTTAGATGGTTTACTTCACAACAAAAATCTTTCGAAAAATTCCCTATCAATAAGTGATTTAGAAAAATATTTAAAAAATATTTATAGTTCGGATAAGTGTAGTGTTGAATTTAATTATGTAGAAAACATTTATGAACGTGAATGGCTAGCAGAAAAATATGAAAATAGTTTTGGGGAAAATTTATCAAATGAAAGAAAGGTAGAAATTGCTGAAGGAATGCTTCGATTTCAAAAATGGGATCATTTTATGGCAATCGAATTTGCTAATGCAACACGATATGGGGGTGAGGGTGCTGAGAGTATGGTTGCGTTTTTCCAACAATTATTTTTGGAGTCTGTTCTAGGTGAGTTATGTAATAAAACTGGCACATTTAGTTCTTATCTAGATTTGAAATAGACCGTATTTTAATTTTTACTGGTTCAGGGTGGTTATTTTGTAGTGTTATCTCACTAGGTGAGATAAATAGTGATAAAGAAATTATGTTTAAATGATTTCTTTTATCTAATATAATCGACCAAAGAGAAATATTTTATCTCACTTTTTATCTCACCTAGGGAGATAACACTACAAAATAACCACCCTGTTCATGTATTTATATGTGAAATATTCTTTCACCCTAAATCGTTCATTTTATAAGATCGACCGAGCTCAATAGAATTTTGTACTTTTAAATTTAATTTTCAGCCAATATTCAAAATATTATTCTTGGAATGATGCATCGGGGTAAATTTAATTTCTTGACCACAATGCTAAATGAAAAACCAGCAAAACTGTTCAGAATATTTAAAGGACATCCTGAACTACCTGAAGAATTTGGAGCTTTTAGTGACGAAATTTTCAACTTAGGTAAGTGAAGTTGTAAATCGACTTTTTTGTGTTAAATAATAAAATAAAGTAGTTGACTGTTAAAGCTCCTTCAACGGATGTTTCAACCAATAACGGTACCATCCACGTTAGTGTACTTCGTGCTCCTTCCCATTTAGAAGTAAACAATCCAGTGGTAATGGGCAAAACACTATCGAAACAACAATCTAATGAGAAAACGATAAGTGTTTTAGTTCACAGTGATGCAGCTTTGCCGGGGCAAGGTATCAACCAAGAATGTTTAATGATGAATGCAACTCCTAATTTTGATGTGGATGGAACCATACATATGATTGTGAATAATCAAATCGGTTTTACACAACCCGGTGAAAGATCGCGTGGAACACGATATTGTAGTGATTTAGCGAAATCAATAAACGCTCCAGTATTTCATGTCAATGCATATTATCCAGAAACGTTCGCAAAACTTACAAAAATCGCTTTTGAATATCAACAGAAGTTTAAGAAAGATATTTTCATTGATTTTCAATGTTATAGAAAACTTGGTCACAATGAACAAGATGACCCAACATTAACAAACCCATCATTGTACAAAATTATAAATAATATTAAATCAATTCCGGATGTATACTGTAATAAATTAATTAATGATCAAGTGCTGAGTCCAGAAAGAGTTAAAAATGTGAATGACAATTTCAACGAATATTTAAAGAATGAGCTCGAAAATTGGGAATCTTATGTTCCAGAAGTAAGTTCAAATTATGTTCTGGTCACCCAGATTACATTATTGCAATTTGTTCTAGAAATCATTTTACGAAAAACAGTGGAAGGATATAAAGAAAGCAACCAATCAAATCACGAACTGGGATACAGGAATTGATTACACTCTCTTGCAACATATAGGAAAAACAAGTGTTGCTTTTCCACCAGAATTTGTAAGATTTTCATTTAATATAAAGCCAAGGTTTTAATATGCGTGTCTATTTGCAGAAAATTCATCCTCATCTCCTAAAAACTCATGTCGTAAATCGAATAAAACAATTATCAGAAGGAAAATCAATTGATTGGGCAACAGCTGAAAGCTTATCAATAGGAAGTTTATTATATCAAGGATGTAATGTTAGATTGAGTGGTCAAGATGTAGGGCGTGGGACATTTTCTCATCGACATGCGATGTTAGTGGATCAAGATAATAGTTCAATTTATATTCCCTTGAACTCATTAGAAGGAGGCTGTGGAGGAAAGTTTGAAGTAGCAAATAGTATTTTATCGGAAGAAGCGGTAGTGGGATTTGAATATGGAATGGCGATAGATAAACCGAATAATTTAATTATATGGGAAGCACAATTTGGTGATTTTTTTAATGGGGCTCAAATTATGTTTGATACATACATTTTTAGTGGTGAGTCAAAATGGATGTTAGCAAATGGGTTGGTAATATTGTTACCACATGGATATGATGGAGCTGCATCTGAACATAGTTCATGTAGAATTGAACGATTCTTACAGTTAACAGATTCAAAAGAAACTGTGCCAGATGGCGATGATGTTAATTTTAATATTGTTAATCCAACAACACCAGCACAGTATTTTCATGTTCTTCGACGACAAATTGTTCGAAATTTCAGGAAACCTTTAGTTGTTGTTGCGCCTAAGACATTGCTTCGGTTGCCTGAGGCTACATCAAATATATCAGATTTTGAGCAAGGAAAATCATTTCAAGTGATTTTAGGTGAGTTATGTAAAATAAAAACAAATGAAAGAAAACTAATTATTATTTGTTTACCCTAGGGGATAGTGTCGAATCTGAAAACTACGTCACGCGTGTAATATTTTGTAGTGGAAAACATTACTACACGTTAAATAATGAACGGGTAAAACGAAATATTCAAAACGTTGCTATAATCCGGATAGAATCGTTATGTCCATTTCCTTGTAATGAAATCCAACAAGAACTTGAGAAATACAAATCTGCTCGTGAATTTATTTGGGCACAAGAAGAACCACGCAACATGGGAGCATGGACTTTTATGAAACCTCGTTTTGAAAATTTAATAGGAAAAAATTTACGATATTCTGGGCGTGTTGTAGCACCAACACCTGCTGTTGGATCAATGACAATGCATGCCTTAGAATGTGAAACCATTCTTCAGGATGCGTTTGCATAAATGCAAATGGTAGTTTTTCGTTTACAAACAAAATTTTTTGTTGTTTAAATTCTTTTTGCAATAAAAGCATAAAAGCGATACAGATTTTACCACCATATACTTTTACATTATATATTTTGGTCCTCTTCCAACTATTAATATCAACTTTATTTGTATGTTTTTTCCAGAATAATAGCGTGCAAATTTTCTTATTTTTTTTAGTTGGATTTAGTTGATTGTAATGTTCTGGATATACAGTGAGCTAAAATCCATCAAATACTTCAATTAATGGCTAACCAATGTTATAGATTTTGCGTATAAAAACATTGAAGAAAACTGTAATATCCCAACATATTCAGAACATTTTGTTTCCAGAGCTGTGTTGAAGTGAACCTCTGCATCAGCGTCGCAATATTTTATTTTTGTGCAATTCAGTACATGGCATTCCATACAATCAACTAAATTCCACTAAAGAAAATAAGAAAATTTAACTTGAAATTTGATTTTTGAGAACAAAAAACAGAAAAGCAATCGTGATTAAAATTTGAAATAAAATTTCTACGTACGAAATAAAAATTTAAAATTTCGTACGAATAGAAAAAGCAAAAAAAAATTTTGGCCGGAGTGAGAACCAGGAGTTGGAATGCAGAACTGCAAATCATGCTCTTATCATATATACCAAGTTTAATCAAAACCAATTATCAGGAGCTTATGTTATTTAAGTTTCAAATAAACAGGTGCTTGGGGTGCTCTATAAAACTTTATTAACTATAAGATATTCAAATTGAAATCAATATTTTACTTTTGTATATATGTATTTGTAAACTGTTGTTTACAATTCGGTGGCAATTGGCATCCTATTCAGAAAAGAGGCAAATTAGTATGCGGCTTTTTAAAATAACTTCAACAAGCGCTTACGAACTTTTGATGTATATTTTCGTTTTGAACGCAGATTACACAAGAACAGTAAAACACAATTTTTAATAATTTTTTCTAATACTAAAAAAATAATATCAAGAAAAAATATATATTTGTGTGTTATTAAAAAATAAATAAATTACATCAGTAAAAAAACCATAGGACTACAGACAATAAAAAGTTAACCAACAATTTTTATTTTTTGTTTTTCTTTAAATTATTTTAAATTTCATTCATATTTGTTTACATTTAAATTTAGATTTTCTTAGAAATGTCATTAAATGTTACAGTTACTCTCATTGATCGTGCTGTTTGTTGTTTTATATAAATGTTGTGGGAGAAAATTTTCATTTGTTGTTTTCATTTGTTGGTAGCAGTATTTGTAAAACACGATTACTTTTATGTTCATCGCTTTATATATATTAGTTCATCTGTGTCTTTAAAGCTATGACCGCGGTGCTACGAGTTCCCAAAATTTATCCCGTTCTACAAGTAAAATTGAAATACAATACGTTCTTGTCTTCGAACATAACGAAACGCGTTAGGCTCCACGCAGATAAAGATCAGTTGTTCTAACGAAACAACAAATGTTTGTACACACGAACTGTTTCTCCTCCCAGCTCTTTAAACAATCATTCAAAAAATGAGAGTTACTGTATAATGCTTTAACCATAAACTTAAAATTTTCTTATAAATAATATAAAATTACCGTTATACAATATCCATAATTTTCATCTCAATTTCCATTTATAATTCAATAAACAATTTTCTTTTTATTTATTTTGCGATTTATCAATTCCTTTGGTTTTTCGTTTGTGTAACATGAAACTGTTTAATATTTCATCTTTATGGGATCAAATATTTTAAAATATATTTTCTTTTTATTTATTACTCTAATATTTAAATATGAATTTTTTTTATTAGTAGTAAATTAATATCAAATTTAATAACTTTGTTTTGTTGTAATATTTAATTTTTTTATTTATTTATAATAAGTTTAAAGCTATAGCAATGTGGTTTGTTTTTTTTTTATTAATTTATTCGGAAGCTGAACTATTTAATGCACGTGCTAGAAACCAACAATTCATAGGTTCTGGTTTGCCTTTCATCGTTACTGGTCCACGAAATTCTAATTGGAATGAAGAATCGTTATTCACTGTTTCGGTTAAAAGTCTACAAACAGAAAATTAGCTATTACAGATATCAAATTATGTTGATTGTGTGTAGATTACTTACTTGTATGTATCCTCACTAACATTTATTCTACCAGGTACACCTGTCGTTTCGGTTCGACTTGTTAAATTTACTGTATTTCCAAATAAACAATATCTAGGCATACGATGACCGATAACACCAGTTACGACTTCACCTGAATGAATTCCAATTGTTATTTTCTGGATTAAAAATAAAACCATTATATATATATTTTGTTTAATAAAATATGAGAATTTCAATTTACCACAGGCTCCAAACCCATTTTAACATTTTTTGCCATATCCATCATATCCAATGCTAATCGTGCAATACATTTAGCATGATTTTCACATGAGTCTGGCAATCCTGAAACAGCCATATATTTATCACCCACCGTTTCAACTTTATATACATTTGGATTTTTCTTTGAATCGGTTAATGCATCAAAAACGGTATACAATTCATTTAACATTTTAACAATTTTCATAGCACCTTCAGCATCTGTATTTATCGCACAATATTGTCCAAAACCAACAATACCAGAGAACATTAATGTTACTGAATCGTAGCTGGAAAGAAAAATAAAATATATTTCGTTTATTGTATTGTTGCGAATATTGAAAATTTGATTCATTTTAAGAAAACAAAAATATTGAATTTCGAACAAAATAAAGTAGATATATAAGCTTTAACAACCATTTTAAGCCACTTTAAGCCATTTTAAGCCATACTTTTGACGGAAATTGTTTTTTATATAATTGATGTGTAAAATTATGACGGAACCTTGTTTTTGCTTAAGTATAGAGAAACTTCTTGAATAAAGTTCGAATATCTTCTTAATTTACTATGAAACAATACCAAAAAGGTATAAAAACAATACCAAAAAGAAAGTGAAAACCAAAGAACGAATATAAACTACTGTCGCAGCTTGATTAAGTAAGTGAACTGTCTCTAAATGTAAACCGCCAAACAAATTTTATTTTGATCAAATATGGTTTGGTTAATAAATGTTGTTCCAATTTCTTTCAATAATTTCAATTATTGAAAATTTAATTTTATTTTTATTATAATTTTCAATTGAATGTAACAAAATAATATGCACAAATTAATCGATCCGGCTCGAAGGACCAAAAAATTTTAAACAAAACATTTTTGTCATTTATTGAAAAATAGAAATAAGTTAATCTAATATTTATATTGACTGCATTTAATAATAAAGTATTTGAATCATTAATTCTTTAATATTTTAGGGCGTTTGTAAGGGAATATCACCAAATTTAAAACGGTATAAAAAAGACTTGTAGTATCTTACCGAGATTCCATTGACAATTCAACTCACTAAATAAAATAAGGTCCAATAAAAACGCTTCATTTACTATTTTTTAGCAAATCAAAACGATTTGTTTCGATTATTTTTTTCTGGTAGGAAGGAACAGCGAATATTTTCGAATATTTTCCGCCTACTTATTATATTAATTTAAAACAAAAATTCACATACAAAATTATGTGAAAATGCAATTTGCAAATAGTAAAAATGTCCGTTTTCATTCATAAATGATTGCATGTTTATGTTTATTTGTCAAAAATAAATTACAAATTTATAACATATGACACTAAGATGAAATAATATTTTACTATGTATGATTATGTTGTATGAAATAATGTTACTATTTCTGTTCGTTAAATTGTCTGCTAAATACAACTCGTCACCAAATTATTAGTCGATTATTTTTCAACACTACCACTCATGCCATTTGAGGTTAAAAATTTCCCTCGTGCGCTACGCGCACTCGGGACCTCAAATGACATTCGTAATAATGATTATGAAAAATAATCGACCATTATTTGACGACTCGTGATATTATATATGATAATTGATTTGTAATCGGATTATCTTCTTTAACGAGAACAACATCATCTTGTAGATTTTCTTTACAAACGTTCCATTATCTACGAGCTTGCAGGCACCTTTTCTAAAATTGCTGGGTATTTATGTACTACATTCCAATGTGACAATTCGTTGAAAGGTACTTCGCAGTCATCTGGAAGTGGCACAACTATTACAGGATGTGTAATCAAAAAAAGTTCTGAAGTTTTTGGATCGAGTTCATCTTTGGTTAATATAGACTTCGGTTTGGAATTCAGCAGTCCTTTAATCTGTACCAGCTGTACTTTTAATTTTCGATATGCTTCCCTGAAATTTGTCCTACTGTCAGAGAATGTTTAACATTTTTACCTTGGTCACGTATTAAATATATTTTGGTCCAGCGAAATATATTCCTACATTTAAGGAAGGACGAATAAGTTTTACTCTTTCTTAGTTTGATTTTCAGTCTTCGGTCGTTGTTTGACGTAATATACACAACTTCTAACTGCCGCCCTAATTACACCCTTCTTTTTAATGTTCTCAAATTTTCTTTGCTGAGACGAACACACAATGAAACGCTGCAATGAAAATTTGAACTATGATACTTCATGATGATTATAGTTTCGATAAATCACATCTGAATGATAGGCGTATAGGATGTAAGGTATTATATGGTGCCATAGCTCATTCAATGCGACAACAAACTCGTAAAACATCAGCATTGTCGATGAATGGATTTATAGTCCTAAGCGCACTTTTAGAAGAGACAACATTGGTTTTGGTGATGATTTTAATTTCTTCATTGTAAGCCTTTTTGCGAATATATCAAGATTTCCAACTACGCTGTTTGCCAATAAGATCTTGTTATAATTTTTATGCCAACATTTCGATCGAATATTTTAATCAAATATACATATTTTGATTTATAAAAGATGTTTTAATTTCTTTCAATAATCTATTAATATAATTTTCAAATATATGTATTCAATAGATTCAACTATATTAAAAAAAAGCGTTCTTCAACCCCTCAGAACGCATTTTATTATGGGACCTAGGTCTTAAAAGGTATCTATGTGTTGTGGTGACACATATTTTAATTCCTATAACACAACACTTTTAATAAAAAAAATGCAACAAATTAATCGATCATCCGGTTCGAAGGACCAAAAAAACAAATGTAAACAAAACATTTTTGGCATTTTATGATAATGTAACGACTCTTCGTTGGTTCTTTTCGATTATTGAGCAAATACGACAGTAAAAGACAGATCTTTGGTTAACAGAATCTCAAACTTTATTTGTCAACAAATTACAGCAGCTTCCGTTTTTCCTTACAATAAATTCCAGGGTCTCCAATTTATGTACGATAAACTTCACCGCTTTTCCACAATTTGAATCAATAATATTCGGAATTGTAAAATCTGTATTTACTATTCCACTAAGTTCAGATTCTTTCACTATTAGTACCCAGGCTCAAGTACCACCGATTATTCCTTATACTTGCGAATATTTAATAACACTTTTAATTGCAAAATTCAAACTGACTATCTGATATTTTGTTTGCTTATTTATATCGAAAAATAAATAAATCGAAACTTCTATAATCCACTAGAAATCAATACTACGTAGTCCGTACATCTTGAGTAGGCCACACCTATTTTCATTCATACTTGCATCTGTATTAGCGAACTCAAATTTAATTTATGCAAAATGTATTTGTTAAAGGGAGTTAACTTTTAATTCATATTTGCCATAGAATGTAGAAAACATTTAGGCGAAACGTATTGGTTATTTATGATTAAATTAAATTAACCCATTCTGGACGAAGTTTATTACACTGCCCTCCATTTAGTTTTGTTCGTCCCGAACAATATCAGCTATCGCATTGGTGCTGTTACCTTGGTACGGTGCCAACCTTTGCAGATGTATCACTTTCATCTTGATACGGGGTCCCTTTTGGATGCGGTAGATAACATCATTAATTCGTTTGATTATTTTATATGGGCCTTCCCAATCTGGCTGCAGCTTGGGTTATCTTCCCTTAGTTCTCCTGGGGTTGTATAGCCATACCAATTCTCCTTCTTGAAAACCGCCACTATTCGCATTTATGTCGTACCTGGTTTTCATTTTGTCACTGGCAATCTTAATGTGGTCTCGAGCCTGTTGATGGATTTTATTCATCTTCTCCCTTAGTTGTCCCACATAAGCTGTTTTCGTGGATACCAGACCTCCAGGGATGCCAAGCTCGATGTCACTAGGAAGATGTAGTTCTCTTCCGAACATGATATTCGCTGGCGTTTCACTTGTCGTATCGTGCACTGCGCTACGATAGGCCATCAAGAATAACGGAAGATCCTTATCCCAATTTCTTTGGTTGGCTTCCACTACCTTCGACAAATGTTCTTCCATGGTTCGGTTGAATCGTTCTACCATGCCATCCGACTGCGGGTTCATAGGTGTAGTTCGTGTTTTCCTAATGTCGAGTGTTCTGCACAGCTCTACCATCAGTTGAGATTCGAAATTCCTTCCCTGGTCCGTATGCAACTCGAGCGGTGTTCCATATCTGCAAACCCATTCATTGACTAATGTTTCAGCGACCGTAACTGCTTCCTGGTTCGGTATTGCATAAGCTTCCGTCCATTTTGTAAAGTAATCAATGACCACCATGATTATGTATTTGTTACCTTTTGTAGTTTCCGGAAATGGCTCCGCGATGTCTATAGCAATTCTCTTCATTGGGGCTCCCACATTGTACTGCTGCATCTCTCCTCGAGTTCTAGTCTTTGGTCCTTTGCTCGCCGCACAAGTATCACATCGCCGACACCATTGCTCTACGTCGGTTCGATACCTTACCCAATAAAACCTCTCCTTTACTTTAGCCAGGGTTTTATTGACTCCCAGGTGTCCTCCAGAAATACTTCCATGCAGCTTTCCCAGTACCTCTTCTACTCGACTTGATGGCAACACCAGTTGCTCTAACACTTTCTTTCCATCAGCGGACTTCCATTTTCTTTTTAGTATCCCGTTATCCATCAATAGTGAGTCCCATTGCGCCCAGTAGCATTTCGCCTCCGTACTTAAAGGTGCTACCTCTTTCCACTTCGGTCGCCTTCCTTCAGTTTTCCATTTCAATATTGGAGCCATAGCTGGATCTTCTAGCTGTTCTCTTTTAATTGCCTTGGTACACCAATCGTCAGGAGTTTGGAACTTAATTTGCTTCACTGTCATTGCCTCTTTTCTCTCAGTCCTGCTACATGACTTGCGCTCCTCAATACAGTGTCTTCTTGAAAGATCATCAGCGTTACAATGTATCCTTCCCTTACGGTGTTCAACGCGGAAATCTCCTGCCTTTTTGACATCCACTTGCTTGTTTGAAAGGTTCATCAACCGGGCTGGAACTACCCCTTCTTTTGCTGCTTTAAGTGTTTTGCATTCCCTTTGTATCCTTTTCTTACGGTGTTCAACGCGGAAATCTCCTGCTTTTTTGACATCCACTTGCTTGTTTGAAAGATTCATCAACCGGACTGGAACTACTCCTTCTTTTGCAGCTATTAGTGTTTTGCATTCCCGTCTAATGTGCCCTAACTGTCCACAATTCCAGCATCTCACTCTGCTAGATCTTCTTCGTTGATCTCGTTCAGGTTTATCTTCCAAACTTTTGACACGCATGATCACATCATCAAGCGCTGCTCTCAGTGGTTCCTCAGCAACTTCCATCTGACGTACTCTATATGAGCCATACGCTCTTTTTCCGGCTTCCATTTGCAGGGCCAATGCTAAGACTTCCGCAGGTAGTTTCTTCCCGCTTAGATACAGCTGATTTCTCATTTGTACATCTCGAAGAGCATTGATAAATGTATCAGCTGCCAGCTCATCTCGATGTTCAGCGTTATAGTTCGGATATGACAGATTAACCAGTCTCACAATGTCAGCCTCTAATTCTTGCAAAGTTTCGCTGACTCCTTGTTTTCGTGTCTTAAGCTGCATGCGATGGAGAGCTTGCATATGACTTTCCCCATATCTTACTTCTAAGGCCTCCATAATCTTGCTGTAATCACGTTCTGTCGCTGATAGTGTCTGCAATATTTCAGCAGCAGGTCCCTTCAATGCCAATATAAGCGCCTTTGCTTTTTGCTGGTGATCGAACCCAGTTGTTGCTATCTCAAATTGCATCTTAAATATCTGGTACGATGTAGATCCATCAAATACGGGTGTTTTCACTCTAGCTGGAGCTGAAGTAGTTGATGGATTGATTATGTTACCAGACTTCACTTGTGCTATTTCTTGGCAGAATTCACTCGAAAGATTGCGTAATTTCTCTTCATGTTCCTCGGTGATTTTCCGCAGCTCCCTTTCCATGTTGTTGATTTTTACTTCTGCACTGGATATACGTGACTCGATTACTTCACGTAGACTTTCTTGCTTCGCCATCATATCAGCAAATTGTTGTCGTTGCTCTACTTTTTGTTCTGCTGCCTGTTTCTCTTGTCGGGCCATCAGATCAGCAAGTTGTTGTTGTTGGTTGTTTCCTTGTTTGGTCATCATATCAGCAAATTGTTGTCGTTGGTTGTTTCCTTGTTTGGCCATCATATCAGCAAATTGTTGTTGCTGCTGTACTTTTTGTTCGGCTGCCAGTTTCTCTTGTTTGGCCATCAGATTGTTTCCTTGTTTGGCCATCATGTCAGCAAATTGTTGTTGTTGCTGTGCCATCATTTCTTTCATCAACGCCATCATCGGATCAATCGCTGGAGCATTCTGAACCGGAGCTTCCTCCGGCTCTATGTCTATGACCTCTGTGTTTTCACCTGCTTCTTCTAAAACTTTACGCAGCCGGAAAGCAAGTTCTGCCTTCGTTCCATGGATTGGAGCATTCCTCTTCCTCAACTCGTCCTTCAGCTGGGTCTGGCTGAGATCACTAATATTTACTGTCCTGACCATTGTTTCAATGATCCCACTTCTGACACCACTGTAACGACTCTTTGTTGGTTCTTTTCGATTATTGAGCAAATACGACAGTAAAAGACAGATCTTTGGTTAACAGAATCTCAAACTTTATTTGTCAACAAACTACAGCAGCTTCCGTTTTTCCTTACAATAAATTCCAGGGTCTCCAATTTATGTACGATAAACTTCACCGCTTTTCCACAATTTGAATCAATAATATTCGGAATCGTAAAATCTGTATTTACTATTCCACTAAGTTCAGATTCTTTCACTATTAGTACCCAGGCTCAAGTACCACCGATTATTCCTTATACTTGCGAATATTTAATAACACTTTTAATTGCAAAATTCAAACTGACTATCTGATATTTCGTTTGCTTATTTATATCGAAAAATAAATAAATCGAAACTTCTATAATCTACTAGAAATCAATACTATGTAGTCCGTACATCTTGAATAAGCCACACCTATTTTCATTCATACTTGCATCTGTATTAGCGAGCTTAAATTTATTTTATGCAAAATGTATTTGTTAAAGGGAGTTAACTTTTAATTCATATTTGCCATAGAATGTAGAAAACATTTAGGCGAAACGTATTGGTTATTTATGATTAAATTAAATTAACCCATTCTGGACGAAGTTTATTACAATAAATAAAAATAAACTAATAAAATAGATAAATTGACATCATTTTATTAATAATATTCATATTCATAATTCTTAAGCACGTGCTCTGGAAAAAGAAACTGTTGTAATCTACAATAATTAGTTCAATAAAATTAATATTGTAGCATAATCTCAAATTAAGAACAATATACAAAGAATTTATCTAAGGGTAAAACGTAACGTACTAAATTTTAGAATCATACTAAAATTTTGATGATGCTAAAAAATTGATTCTGTTGCTCTTATCTAATGTTGTAGAATATACCGACATATTTGTTTAGTGTACATTACTTTAATCTTATGGTATGGGACATAAAAATATGATGAGTGGAAATTTGTACTATTTGTTACGAAACTGTTTACTTTGTAAAAATTCGTTTGCCTAAACAACTTTCTTGTACATGAATCAACGCGTTCAATACAACTTATCGTATTTTTATTCATAACTTTTTCGACTCTGTTTCTATATTTCTCTTTTTCGATTGCTGTCTCATTTTGATATGATGTTGATTCATTATTTTTTTATTATCTCTGCTTGGACGTTTGTTATTTTTGTCAGTTCCGTGAATATACTCAAATGAGAAACATTAAAAGAAAAAGTATTTTGAGGTTTTTGAATTTTCTCACACTTTTAATTAGATTAAATTATTAAATTACATCAAAATTTAATAAAAGAAAAAATTTATATTTGTTTGTATCGTTAATAGTCAAATTGATTATCAAACTTATAGTGATAATGAATAATTTAGTCAAACTATTAATCAAACTTATAGTGATAATGTCAATATTTAGTTCGAATTGATCAGTAGATAGTATAAAAATCATAAATTAATTTAACGTCGTCCAATTAACTGTTTAGTGATTTTTTTTTGTAACAGGACAGTTCTGCTTATTCAAGATCGGAGAAATATTGAAAACTTATTAGGTGTTGTGTTTTAATTAGAAAAAATGAGTTTAATTTTGTGAGTACGAAACATTCAATTATATTTTGCTTTTATTTAACAAAGACAAATAATTTTTAGTGAAAGTGCGTGTCTAGTAATTCTGTTGGTAATTTGATAGTACCGTCATGCTTATCATAAGTAATATGTTGTTAACAACTGGTATAATTTAAAAGAGAAAATTTTGATTTAAAATATGTTTCTAAAATTTAAATTTTGATCTGTTAGTATAACTAAGTAATTCAGGAAATTACTTGAAACCGCAATTGATATTCTTTAAGTGTCTTGAAGTTTACTATTCTTTCAAAATGGTATTTCTTAATGTTATAATAAGAACATTAAACTGAAACATCTGCCTACTTTATTTTTTTAATTTGTGTTTAAGTATTTTAAAAAGTTTTAATCTGGACAACGAGGTCCATATCGTTAAGAATTTACAGGAACAATACAGTGAATGCCAACAATTACAGATACATACAGTCAGCATCGCCAACAATTTATTGGTCAGCATTTTCAACCAATTTTTTAGATTAATTTATTAGTCCATTGACAGCAATTTATTGGAAAACCTATTGGTCAACATTGTCAGCCATTTATCGGAAAATTTATTATAACAATTTATTGGTCCATATTGTACGTAATTTATTGGAAAGTTTATTGGTCAATCTTGTTAACAATTTACTAGAATAGTTTATTGGCTACATTGTCAACAATTTACTGGAAAACTTATTGGTCAACATTGTCAACAATGTATTGGAAATCTTATTCACCAACATTGTAAACAATTTATTATAACAATTTATTTGACAACATTGTCAACATTGTCAACAATTTATTAGAGCAATTTATTGGTCAACCATGTCATCAATTTATTATAACAATTTATTGATCAACATTGTCAACAATCTACTATAAAAATTTATTGGTCCACATTGTCAACAATTTATTATAACAATTCATGTATTCACACTGTCAATAATTTATTGGTCCATATTGTCAGCATGTATTTATTGTAATAAATTATTTGAAAACTTATTGGTCAACATTGTTAACAATGTGTTGGCAAACTTATGTGTCAACATTGTCAACAATTTATTATTTAAAGTTATTGGCCAACATTTTCAACAATTTAATATAACAATTGATAAGTCAACCATGTCAACAATTTATTAGAACAATTTATTGGTCAACAGTTTATTCACACAGGATTGTTTACTAGAATAAGATACAATGTTACACTTTTCATCATACCAATTTAACTTAAATATTCGATGTATTTAAACGGGCCCATCATACTGATTTAATAGTTCTAATATACATATCAAAAACCAAGAAAAAAAAGGCAGTCTTGAGGACTGGCGATAGAAGTGAAAACTTAAAACTGTGAAATAGTTGCGTTTTTATCGTCTAAATACAACAAAATCTTTACTTAATTTACCACACTTCCACACTGTTATTAACTGAGAAAAACATCAAACTCAATATTATAATTAAACTCAATATATTATCTTTAATTTCAACAATACTTAGGTTATTCGTACTATCAATTGCGTTTTTTTATTAAAAAGTATAAAGAAAAACAAACAAATGACCACATATGATCAAACAATTTTTTTTATTTTACTTAAAAATACAACAAAATCTTTAGTTACTATTTCACACTTAAACCGCAAAAAAAAAATCAAATTCAATAAAAATAAAAAAAAAAACACAAATTATAAATCAAGAAAATGAGAATAAGAAATAAGAAAATAACAAATGATTACAATTTATCTCACTCGCTTTTAATATTTATTTTATATTTGATATTTATTTAGCGTGACGATGACGTGAATATATAAATTTTTCCTCATACAAAATCGCACAACACGCCTAAAGAAGTTTTCACTTAAAAAATGGAATAACAATCACCTATAGAAAATACATAAAATCAAAAAAGAAAACAACAACAAAAAGTATAAAAAGAAACAGAATAGCCACAAAACATTTGTTTTAAAAACTGAATAAAATATTGAGATATCATAAAAATCCCCTGAATGCATTCTAAATTTTACTTCGCATTGACGTCCCACTATGCTTAAAGACAATAGCAATAACCTTAAAAAACTACACTATCGATAAATTTAAATACCGTAAATTGTCCACAGCTTTAAACTGTGTTTAAATCAATCTTTTGTGATGAAGATGTCAACTCATATTGAAATAGAAATACATACTCAAATAGTAGTTTTTATTTTCCCTATTTTATTTCACGGTAATGAAATTATAGAAAATAATGATGTGCAAACCAATATTTTATTATTTTTACCACTGTCCGCCAAAAAAATAAGTAATTTTCTTGTTACTATCGAAATGTTAATAATTTGAACAAAACGGAAAAAGTAGTAGCAATAACTTTAAAAAACTGCATTATCGATCAATTTAAAATTTGTAAAAGAAATGTTTATGATTTTTATGAATTCATGAATAAAAAAACAACAATTTTAATGGTGTTTAATAAAAGTTAAAAAAAACAATAAAAACAAAAATTTACCACTCCAGGAATTAAACTCTCGAGCTATTGAACCTCAGTCAACCACGATATCCATATTATTTCGGTTTTGGAAGAACCTAAGTATTACATTCATGAGCCAAAAGTGAAACTTTTACCTACACTTTTGTTGGCATTTCTCGATGTTTCAGGACCTACTGATTCTAAAAAAGCAAACAAAAAAATGTATGTTTGTCTGCCGGCCGGCCGTCACAACCGACGAAATCTAGAAAACGGCTAGAGGGATTTAAAAAATTTGTTCGATAACTGTCCCGGAAGTGTGTCAACAAAATCGTTAAGTGTGTCAAAACAAGGAAATTTATTTTAAGTGATTACGAGTAGGAACATTGATCTTGTAGAAATCTTGATGGTATTTGACACCAAAATCTAGATTATTTTATTATAAGTTTGTCAAAAAATGTTGTCAAGTGTGTCAAAAGATTGATTTTCAGTTTTTTTACACAATATTTTGGAAAAAAATGAAATTAATTGTTTGTATGACATTAAATTTTATTATTATTATTGAGAATTATGGCATTAGAAGTCTGTCAAAAAAAAGTTGTCAAGTGTGTCAAAAGAATGATTTTATTTCTTTTTATGGAAAAAAATAAAATTAATTATTTGTACGAAATTTTAAATGTAATTGAACATGAAATTATTATTATTGAGAATTTTATTGTATTATAAGTTTGTCAAAAAAATAATAAAATGATTTTCATTTACTTTTTTAGCCAATTTTTTGGAAAAAAAAATTAATTATTTGTATGACATGAAATTGGACATGGAAATTTTTGAATTTGTTATAGTTTTTGGAATATTTTTGGATTTTTGAAAAAGTTTTAATATTAGATTTTGTTATAAATTTTGCAATATTTTTAGAATTTTGAAAAAAAAAATAGAATTTTTGCATTTGTGAAATTTGAATTTTATATATTCTTTAGAATTTTGAAAAAATTTGCATTTTTTGATTTTGTAAGAATTTTTGGAATAATTTGAGAATTTTTGAAAAATTTTAAATTTTTGATTTTATTATAATTTTTGAAATTTTGAAAAAAGTTTCAATTATTGATATTGTTATAATTTTTGCAATATTTTTAAAATTTTGGAAAAAGTTTGAATTTTTGGTTTTATTTAATTTTAAAATATTTTTGGAAGTTTGAAAGAAATACGAATTTTTGAAAACTAAAAACAATGTCCTCATAAAAGATTTATGCCGAAAACTATATCAAATTCTTTACAAAACCGAAGTCTTGATATCTCAGAGCTTGAGATTTCAGCACCTTCATATTTGCAATTTGAAACGTTACGAAAGAATAAAGGTATTTTATACATAAATAAATTACCGTGACGATAATTTGAATATATACATTTATCCCCATACAAAATCGGACAACGCGTCTAAAGAAGTTTTCACTTTAAAAAAAAGTATAAATATAGTTGGAACAAAGAAATGACATACCAAAGCAATACAAATTTTTGCTAAAAAAAACAATCAGAATCAGAGTAAACTAAGGCTGGCATAAACGACACATTTAGTTTCTGTACTAGGCGAGTTTGTTCTATTTACTATGGAATATTGTAGTAGCAGAAGTCTACTAAATGATTTTTGTATGGAACATATTTTTGTAAAAGTTTTTGCATTGGTTTATTGTACAAAAAATATGCTACTTGTGTATTGCATTGGATTGTGTGGTAGCAGTCCCAAAAATAATAAAATTTATCTATATTTCTAAGCGAAACAAAACTCAAGGTTTTGAATAGTGGCGATAACTTAGCGTGGCGATAACTTCCAGTTCCACAATAATAAATAGTTCCAATAATTCCATAATAATAATTCCAACAAAGATTTTCTGACGCACTGCATTGCGTTATACTTTTTATATATATTCCATCGCTGTGAGACCATCGTAATGGATAATTCCATCGTAATATTTTCTCTTAGTGAAAAAAGAGAAAAGTTGCCTGTTTTTTAAATGTCAATAACTTCAGATTAATAAAATGTAATGTCATTCTCCATTATAATCATTCCGTTACCACGCCTTTTTCTTGTGGTAAAATTTCAATTTAATTAAATTTCTAAACTTTGAATATTAATAAAGAAATGTATTAAAAATTAATAATTTCCATATGTGATCAATAAATGATTATAAACTAAAAAGTAAGAATTCAATTGTTTGTTGATTTTGGTAAATAAAGGAAAAATTTGAGTGTGGTTCCATTTTAATATTTGTCATTGACACTCATCAATAGAGATGAAAACATAAACGAAAGCATGTATCAAAAGCAATTTTCACTGTTAACTGTTACTCACACAAAATCAATTGGGAGTTAGTGAGTAATTCCATCAGGAGATTTGTATGCAGTTATTTAGGTTCAAATATTACAATAAGTTTAATATTGATAATTCGGACACTCTCCTGTTAATCATTCTTATCAACAAACACCAAGATATTATAAATCAACTCAACGTAGTCTCCATCAACTCTAGCAGTTATTAAAGTGAATTGATTATTCTTTGACAAAAAATTGAAATGGCTGCTTGGATTTTGCTTCAGATGTAAATAAATTTAATTCAAATGTTGTATATATTAATATTTTGTTAAATAATTGATTAAATATTGGTTGGAGAACAAATTGAATTTTTTATTCGGACGAAAAATGAATTTTGGAAATCCATGACGCTGACGCGTCGCACCGTAACATTTTTACTCGTGGCAAAATCCATTATTTTTTGTCCTAGTGAAACAAATAACTATTTTCGCAAAAAATGTACAAATATTTAGTTAGAACTAATAACTATACAGCTCGACTTAATTTTTTGAGTGAAATTAAAACTGAAGTTTTTGAGTGAAATTTAGAAAATTAAGTAAAATAAAAACAATAAATACATAACCGTAATATTCTTCAGCGATAAATTAGAAATAAAACCTAAATTCTATATCTAGCGTAGTGATTGGATAAAAAATAAATGGAGTTTTTTGTTACTAAAGTTGGGCTTTTTCGGCTTCTTTTTGTATTTTTATTTTTGCCCAAGTGAAAGAAAAAACCTAAAAGATTTTAATAGTTTGTGGAATGGTAAAAACTGATTTCATCAATAAACATTAATCTAGAGTTTTGGTCATGAATGATAAAGAAGTTTTTGGCACGACACAGAAGTTTGTACTTCTCGAGCTCAAACACCCTAATTGAAGTGAAACGCTAACACTGTTATATATTTTCAATGAGTTCTATTTAACTGGTGCTGTCGATTATTGTTTTTGCTCATGTTGTGATTCTTGCTTTTGGGTGATTTTAAGAAATGAGTAACGAACTTATAATATGTTCGTTTGTTTTTTTCTATGTCAAAGAATATCAAATCAAATCTAAATATCACTACTCTTCGCACAAACAATTTTGATAACAGATTTGAACAAAATCCAAACACTTCCCACAGCCCATTTCACTGCTATACTGTGTTTTCAGGAAATTTTTAACGTTCTCAATTTAATATTGTAATTGCTCACTTTTTATTCACATTTTAGGGATACGCCCCGTAGTACCTGTTACGTCTACTACAGGAATAACAACCGTTATATTTTCTTAAAAAATAATAAAATAAGATCAAATCAGATACGGCTATGATTTAAATTACATGTTGGCAACAGGTGAACAATAATAATTAAATCAAATTAAAATTTACATATTTATATTAAATTTTCATGAAGAAACGCAAAATATTTAATTTAATTTTTTTATATTTAAGTCAAATTTGTGTGAAAAAAAGCATACTGATGTTAAATTAGTTGGCTTTTTGTGGTTAAAGCAAGTTGAAATAGGGAGAGGAAATCAATTTGTTTTTCAACAACAAGCTTTCAATTTATTTAAAATATACAAGAGAAAACGGGGAAAAAGGCATATTTGAATATACCCGTATGAGTTGATTAAATAATTGTATTTCAAAATATATACAACAATAAACCACAAGTGATATTTGCCGTATCCGTGTATCATCAAAAAAACGCTTTATCGAATATAATTTTTTATGAAGCTTTTTGACAGGAGATATAATCAATTTAACAAGCATAATTTTATATTTATGAATATATATGATTATGAATTTTCCTAATTTTTAATTTTCCCATAAAAAACATGGAACCAGAATTCACTGAGTCTTTGATTCAAATCTCATAAACAAAAGTAAAAAAAATTAATTTGATTAGATTTCATTGATGTGATTTTATTCAGTGGATTTGATGTTTTTTGTTATCTTTAGATATGGTTTGTAATTTTAATAAATAAAAGCTTAAAGATTTCAGATTTAAACAACATCAACTTTTATGCTTTTAAACTTTGTAATTTTTATCAATTTATATTTAAACTCTTTGTGCTCTTCGTTCCGTTATGTTAAATTCGTGGAATACAATGAAAAAAAAATATTTGTTTTTTTTTTTAATTTTCACATGAATGATTGAGTGATGGTATTAGATATGTGGTTTGGATTTTTCGTGGGGAAAAGGAAAACATATTTGATAAAGTTTTCGTTTTTTTTGTGCTATGAGAATTTGATAATATTTTAAATGTGTTGAAGTTAATGTTATGGGTTTGAATTTAATGAATATATTACATGGAAAATACATTTTATTATGTCAAGAATAAATTCGAAAAATTTCTTATCTGTAAAGAAAAATCTTAAGATTAGGAACAGTTTGCTAAAGTAATATCAAGATTCTATTTCTACATGAAATGTTTTGTATTCATTGTTTTTTTGGTCCGTATTTTGTCCATTGTTTTATTCCATTATTTTCTAATTACACGTAAATTGTTATGTTAATTTTGGTTTTGGTGTTCAATATATTTTTTATAGCGTAACTCCAAAATGTTTCATTATAAACTCTATTTATTAATATGTACAAATAGTTAAAATTGTTTTTACAGGAAATGTCCTTAATTTATGTAATTTTTTAATTGGTTTCTATCATTTACAAGTTTCTATGATTTACAATCATCTATAACAAAAATAATTATTTTAGTTTATTTTGTTATATAAAAAAATTGTTGTGTAAGAAACTTGTATGTCTATAAAAATATTAAAACCAATATGGTTTTTACTTGAATTGTTCTTCTTTCATGTAAAACTTCAAATATATCAGCCATTTTGAACTATGCAATATTTTACTTCTCCAGTTACAAACTAGAGTTTTAACAGAAATTGTTACTTATGAATGCTTAGGACAAAATCAATATTTTAGCGACATTTTTAAAATTACAAATATTTAATTTATTTAAAAAAAATTAGTAGAGGAAGGAGATGTTACTAGAAAATACTAAGCAGAATTTGCAACCAGAATTTGTAAGAATGAGAATTTCTTGGTGTTCATACTCCATGTAGGAGCGTTGCCAGGCTTGCGGCTAATCATCTTTGAATATTCACCATGGTCGCTCGTAACAGCGACATAGTTAGCAGCCGATTTGTTTAAGGTCGTTTATTACGTCCGTCTCCCATTGCAGTCGTGGTCTACCTCGTGGTCGCCCATTTCCTGGGGTACTAACGTACTTTTTTTTATTCATTCCAGACTGTGAATCGGCTCGTAGAACATGCCCAAACCAAGCAAACCAATTAGAGCGGAAAAAACCAATTATATCAGGACCCTCCAGAAGGTCTCTGATCTCTAGTTATACCGGGTTCTGTAGGATCTTACGCTCAAATACAGATAAATGCGATTCGTAATTTTGTGTAAGGGTCCATGTTTGTGACCAATACATCACAACCGGTCTAATCGATGTCTTGTATAACTTGAGCTTGGTGGTAGTTGAAACATACGGTGATCCAAGGAGAGGTTTAATTGAGTTGAAAGTTCGATTACCTACAGCAAATCGAGTTTTTATATCTGTAAGTATGCTGTTGTTTGAGTCAAACATTGATTCCAAATATTTAAAGGATTCAACTCCCTCAGTTCGTTCATCATTGCACATCAAGTCTTTCTTCTAAGCATCTCTTGAAACATTCATATGCTTGGTTTTATCGTGGTTAATTTACAGACCAATTTTTCTCATTCATAACAGTCTCACTCATAACAGTTTCACTTAGGCCGAGAATGACAACATCATCAGCGTAAGCGATTATCTGTACTGAGTTTATTGACAAGATATTGTTGTTAATCAATAGTTTCTTTTGACGGCACAAATATTCCAAGGCTAAATTAAATAGTATAGGAGAGATAGCACCACCTTGTCTTTAACCGGAGTCTACTTTAAAAAACTTTGATATTTTGTTCTCCATTCGTTCACAGCATTGAGAGTTCTGTACTCTCATTTTACATAGCGACACCGGTCTACCACGAACTACCATTGACACCAGAGCAGATCATAGAGTCTCTCATTCGAGAGAGTCATAAGCCTGCCTGAAACCAATGAAAAGTTGATGCACAGGCATGTTGAACTCTCGACACTTTTCCAAAATCATCCTTATCGAGAAAAGTGCATCGGTAGTACCTCGGCCTTGCCGGAAGCCACACTGTTATTCTCCAAACAGTTGTTCAGCAAAAGGATTGATCTTGGCTAGCAAAATATAGGGAAGGATCTTATATGCTGTGCAGAGGAGAGCGATTCCTCTCTAGTTTGTACATTGTAGGTGATTGCCTTTTTTATGGATTGGTATCAGCATAGCTGAGTTCTAATCCTGTGGCATGGTTTCAGTTCTCCAGATTATTTGAACAAGTTCAAAAAATCTTAAAGATAGAGTTTCACCACCATGTACAATCGTTTTGGATGTTATATCGTCCATAGCAGGTGCTTTATTGCAATTTAATGTTGACAGCGCTGCTTCGAATTCCTATTTAGTTGGTTCGTCTACATGTACCTCTGACCCACTAATAAGCTTTGCTCGTCGCCGACTTATTGCTGGCCACTTAAGTGGAAAAGATTCTCAAAATAAGCCAAAGTGTCTTAAATATTTTAAGGTCTACTTGTAGCCCATCTTCGTTTTGAATAGCAGTCGATCTAGTTTGAGCTCCCTTCTTTAAGGTTTTAACCTGTTGAAAGATCTTTGAGCAAATACCATGACTTATCGACGTCTCCATTAATGGTTTCTGATTTATCCAATGTTTCGGCAATATGGTTTTGATATCTCACTTCCGTTTCAGCATTCTTTAGTGATGACATGTTAAAACTTTTCCGTTGATTGAATTTTGGAATGCCTGGATTTGGAAAGTGGAACCTTATCGTTGCACATAGAGAATCCAGAACCGAAGCATTTTTTAGAACCGGTTTTTCGGAGCTAGATTTTTTCAAACCCGGGTACCCGGTTCTGGAACCGGTTCTGAAAATGTTTAAATTAAAAACTATTAAAAAATCATTATAATTTAGAAAAATAATTTTTTCAACAATTTTTTTTTAAATCCTTTTATTCAACAAAAAATCTTTGATAAATCCAATGAGAAATAAATTCATTCGAGTTTGGCTTCTAACTTGCCATTGCTACCCAAATGATCGATAATGCCTCCATGGTTGCATCAGCTGATAATAACGTTGCATCACTGCGACATAGTGCTTCCGCAGCTAACTTTATCGGTGAAAGCGTTGTCATCAAAATCGATTAACGATTTTAAAATGCTGTTTTTTACTTTATAAAAACGTTCTAGCATAAGATAAAGGCTGTTCCATCGTGTCTTTACATCAATCATTAATTGAATTTCTTTACCAAATTCTTCTTTAATGTATTTCTGAAGAATTGTCATCGTTTTCTGTAGATGATCCTAATCACTCACAAAATCTCTCAAAATTTTATTTTTTACGCCAAAGTGTAAAAGTTTTGTTTATTTAACATTATGCCCGGCGCATATTGCCGCTATCTCATAAGAAAGGGAATTCAGGAAAACTCGTTATGAAAATATACGATTTACATTGTGTCATTTTTATTGCAACTTATTTATTTTAATATGGAAAAAATTTCAAAATCTCGTTTTAATTCTATTTATTTATTCAAATATTTGTGAGTACACTATCTTTTTTGTTATTACATCTAGTGCATACACGAATAAATCAGAAGGTTTTCCTAACGCGTCAGTCACATTCAGTTGTCCATGTGAGAATCACGGATTCTCCTAATCTAGTCCACATACTTGCAGTAAGTGTTCTTGTGCTTTGTTGATCGTCATTGCAAATGCGAGTTGCACTGGAAACTAAACGTTTGAATTCAAATACCATATCTGTTGGGATCATTGGCAACACTACATCTTCTCCTTCGAATTTTCCATTTAAAATCGTAGCTTTAATGGCATTGTTCATCATCTTTTTCACCGAAAATTTCAGAAAAATTTGTGCAATTTCAAAATATTTGGAATCACAATATGTGTCACAACAACACATAAAAACCTTTTCAGACCTAGGTTCCACAACATCATGCTTT
Source organism: Diogma glabrata (assembly GCA_963693315.1). Taxonomy (NCBI): domain Eukaryota; kingdom Metazoa; phylum Arthropoda; class Insecta; order Diptera; family Cylindrotomidae; genus Diogma; species Diogma glabrata. The sequence goes on from OY856187.1 coordinate 352,073,377, forward strand.
TTAAGACGTTGATGAACGCAAATTTCTTTTTAATAATAAATCCTTTCACATAATAATGTACGACATAGGGCAATATTTCATGATAGGATGGAGGAAACAAAAATAAAACACATTTTTTTTTAAATTTGCAGGAACAAAGCTAAAATTGGGCTCATATCTTCGAGATAGCACAAAAGTTCATTCTTTAAAAAAAATATAAAAAAATTCCATCAAAACGTTAGTCCATCAAAACCTTAGAAGCATGTCAAAGAATATTCCATAACTAAAACTAAGGGTGCTATCGTGGATTGAAATCTGCCAGCACAACTAAAATATCACTTATCCCCTTATATCAGTGACATCTAACTGCCATTGCCAGCGGTCTACGATATCTCACGTTAACTGATTTACCAATAGCAGGTACTAAAGTACGCGCGGTTGTCACACCCATAGATCCAAAATTTTGAATTTTACATATGTTCCCGAACATATACTAAATTCATTGGTATTAATGCATTGCTACCGTTTGCAAATCACTTGGTCCTGAGGTTCCGTTTTTTAAAAATTAAAAATTAAAATTAAAAATTAGCCAGTTACCTATGCGCAAGTGTACACAACAACTTCCCAAAGTTTCATGATGATCGGGTGAATGGTGTATTAATGCATAAAGGAAAAACACACATACTTTAAATTTTATTTATATTTAGATAGCAGATAGATAGATAGATAATTCACCTGGCTTATGCACGGTTGAAAATCAACGTAATTTAAGCATGGAATATACCCTTTTAAGCATAAAAATCTATGTAGAGCTAGTCTTCTTGATAGAAGAAAAAGAAAAAACGTTGTTTTGGTTATTTGTTACATTTGCTTGCGTTGTTTTTTTAATGAATGAATATAAAATTTGTTTAAAAAATACAGAATCGAAAACCGGGTATTTGGCTGATGTCAGAACCGGTTTTCGGTGCCGGAAAAATTGTGGGTTTCCTGGGGAACCGGGTATCGGGTACCCGGGATTGGATTCTAGAGTTGCACATACAAGGAAGTGGTCACTTCCAATGTATGCACCTCTAAAGGATCGCACATCCAGAAGGCTCGAAAAGCAACGTGCTGTTACTAGCACGTGATCAATTTGATTTCGAGTGCTTCCAATCGGCGAGACCCAATTCTGCTTATGAATCGATCGATGCGGAAAAAAAGTGCTGGCAATTCTCAAATTATTTGATAATGCAAACTCGGTCATTCTCTCATCATTATCATTCGAATTCAAATGCAGACTGTTGTGACCCACCACATTTTCATAAGAAATATCTCTTCCAACCTGCCTATTATAGTCACCAAGAACCATAATGAAGTCGAGTGTTGGTGTTTGTTTCAAAAGCTCTTCCAGTATTATGTAGAAAGTATCCTTCTCGTCGACGGTCTTAGCTTCAGCAGGTGCATTTACGGCAAAAAAAGAAATATTGTTGTATGTACCCCGTACACGTAGGTAACAGATCCCCTCATTGACCGGGATGAATTTCATCATGGCTTCTTGTATGCGTACCAGAAAACCATAACCAAACTCCTTTCGAGAAGGATGACCACTACAATATAAAGAGTGGCTATCTAGATCTTGTTTTCCCATAATTGGCTGTCTAATTTTGTGCAGAGCTATGATATCCATCCTATACCTCTCAGCCTCTGTTTCTAGACTTATAAGAGCATCAGGAGCGCTCAGACTGCGCACGTTTCACGTTCCCAATTCGGTAGTCTGGTCCTTTTTAACGTCCAGGTAAAATTTTGTTGTTTTGTCCGAGTCTGATATTCTCTTTCTGATTTCCAAATTTAACACAGTAGTTTTTTCCGGAGTTAGGGTGTTAACCTTAGGCCCAACCCAAATTGTCGTGAATGGGTTCGTTCTGCATCTTAAGGTTACCAGAAACAAACTTTTTACACGTTTATATAGCGAGCCGCTTGATTCAAGACAGACGCGTGCTCCAAGCCGCCCCTGACATGGAGACAGACGCGTGATGTAGTGTCATTGACTAAGCAGTTTTTACTCTGCTTGTCTCCAATTCATCAACCTAATTCTGTCAGCATTACCCAGGCAGCACGGCGTGGACCTCGAATTCCGGATTCCGTTACCCGCTTTTTAAATGAATCGCTGAAAATGTCTTCAATTTTGCATTTTAAAAAATTTCGTTAATTAATCAAAAATTGATATACCTAAAACGATGAACATCAAAAAAGTGCATAGCTTATACGCATTTCCTGCTTCTACCTAATATTTTCTGTATTCGTGTAAGAACCGTTATAAATTTAGATCCTAAAAATGTTCACGTTTTTATTAAAAAAACATTTAGTATTCTGTAAATTGAGCAATGGTGTTTGGAAAAGTAATATTAAAAAAAACCAACAGTAGGTACAACATACAAAAAAATACAACATCAGAATTCAATTTCATTAACCATAAAAAATGAACATAATATCCGACAAGAGCAGGATATTAAATTAATTATGAAAGCAAACAAAATGAAACAACAAAGTTTCCTTAACAAATTAAAAAGGAACAAAAAAAATTTATAGACAAATGGATGTTCTGGGCATTATATTGTGTATAAGTTGCACGTTTAAGGTTTTAGAAAGTAAACCACTATGTGATGTTTTTAAAACAATATTAAGTGATCCCTGAAGCTGTATATTAAAAACATTATTAGTTGCTTTTTACATTTAACAATACATCCTGTTGGTTTTTTATAGAACAGGATAAACGAGAAAATTAAATTGTGTGTATGTATTTAATTGAAAATTGAAAGTGTATGCTGTTTGTTTATGCTTAAAAATAAAACTTGTATGAAAAAGTCACAGTGAAGAAAGTAAAACTGTGATTCAGTCAGAAAATCTTCTGGTATTTGATATCAGTTTAACGAGTACTGCGTTCAAGTTCACGTTCAATACAAAGCAAGTGTTTTTCTTTAAATATAAGTGGTTAATTCCACAGAAAGTGTAGAACTTAAGTAAATTAAATTAAAATACAGCCTAGTTGACGCCTAATTGTTTTTCTTTTAGACTATAAACGATAACTAAATCGCCATTAAACTTAGAATGTACAGCTGCGCCATTGAGAATCTGGGATGAGTTCTGAAAAACCTATGTCCAAAAATCCCCATACGTAATAAGTTAAAAAAGCAACCATATATTTTTTGATGTCTAGAAATTTGAAAGTGTATAACCAGAAAAGAGCTTATGAAAACCGTACGTATAATAAATAATCTGAAGCCGCAATTAGACTATTGCAGACCTCTGCAATATTTCTGCAATTATAGTGTGTAAAATATTCATTGCAGAAAAGTTTGGCAATGAACTCATTGTAAAACATTGCATGACTAATTGCAAAGTTTTGCAATGAGTTCATTGCCAATCTTTTCTGCAATGAATATTTTACACACTACCATTGCACGACTATTGCAGCAATATTGCAGAGTTCTACAATAGTCTAATTGCGCCTTAAGGTAGAATAGAAATAAATAAATATATGTAGAAAACTAATAGATGCAAAGAAACACATATTTATTATGGATGTGAAGTTAGCCCGTTTTTTATCCATTAAAAACGCGATGACAACACTAAAAATTTATCACATTCTACTGTCATAAAAAAATATCAACTCTCAGTCCAGAAAATTGACTATCAAGATAGTTTTTTGTAAAATTAGCCCAACTTTATATAACCAAATCAAAATTTTAAACTATTTGTAAAATTTTGTCGTATCCCAACAAACACCGCGTGCGTCATGGAATTGCCATGGCATGCTAACACTTTATGCCGTATCGTTGCGCTCGTTGTGCGTACATTTTTTCGCCACTCCGTGTCGTTACAAAATGACGGCACTATGATAACCACATCCTGATGCACTTTGATGTCCAAGTGAGAACATGTCATGATGCACGTGACCACATTGTGCTAACATTGTGCCGCCACAGTGTTTGTGGGGATTTTTGGTAACGTCATTGCGACAAACGATGATTGCAGACGCATTTCGAAATTTTAAAATGAAAATGTATGTGTGTGAATGCATTCGTTATTTAGGCGTCCATTTTTTCGCCATTTTTTTAATGTAACAATTTAAATGAAAAAAATCAGAATTTAAATAATTTAAATATTTGGCTTAAATATGAAAAATAATATTAATTTTCCACAATTTTCTTAATTTTTGTGAAAATAAATTTAAATATCAGTAAACCGACATGAAAAATGACAAACAAAAAATATTAAATAAATATAATAATGTTTTTGAATCACTAAAACTAATTATTTAAAGAGCCCGTTTGTTTTTTCTGTATTTTTATCATTACTTTCACAAAATAATTTCTTTCGCACATAATTTTAGATGAAAATAAAATGAGAATTTATTATTACGAAAGTCATATTATATCTTATAAAAAGCTAAATGAAACCAGTCATTTAAAAAAATGTCAAACTTTTTTTATTTTCCATTCCGTTTATCCATTTTTATTCTTTGAATTTATTAATCTTATCATCATCATTAAATAAAATTCGTTTCACTTCGTTTTGTATTATTATTACCACATTAATAATATAATAGGAAGTGAAACACGTTATGCATTTCGCATAGTGTCATAATGGCCACAAAATAAATAGCAAATGCGTAAATTTTGCCAAAACATTTGCCGTCACGCTATGATGGCACTATGATAGCAATATGCGGATGCATTTGAACGTCCAAGTGACAACATGCCATGACGCGCGTGAACGCATTGTGCTAGCATTGGACCGCCACAGTGTTTGGTGGGACATTAATAATAAAAAAACGAAGTGAAACACGTTATGCATTTCGCATAGTGTCATAATGGCCACAAAATAAATAGCAAATGCGTACATTTTGCCACTACATCTGCCGTCGCGCTATGATGGCACTATGATAGCAATATGCCGATGCACTTGGACGTCCAAGTGACAACATGCCATGACGCGCGTGAACGCATTGTGCTAGCATTGGGCCGCCACAGTGTTTATTGGGACATTAATAATAAAAAACGAAGTAAAACACGATATGCATTTCGCATGGTGTCATAATGGCCACAAAATAAATAGCAAATGCGTACATTTTGCCACCACATCTGCCGTCACGCTTATTTAGCGTATGGTTTTTTTTGTGACACATTAAAAAATTAAACTTAAAAATAGGTAGACTCCTCTATGAAATCTACCTAAAACAATACATGGATACACATTAAATGAACTTACAATCGATTTGATTGCGTGTCTTTTAAGTAAATTAAAAAGTAAAATATTTGAACATTGGGCAGTACATTTGAACATTAGATGTTTACATCGAGCGAGTCTATCCATGCTACTACATCGGGAGTTGCCAAATGGATGTCTGAGATGTTGCCATTGTAACGTCGAATTGGACACACAGTTGCAATGTGTTTTATAGTTTGTTGTGGAGCGCCGCAGTCACACTCAGGGGACTCTGAAATGCCCCACTTGTAGAAAGAATCAGCACAACGTCCATGGTTCGTTCTTATTCGGTTTAATGTAGTCCAGGTATGACGTGGCAAATCGAAACCAGGTTGGGTAGAAGTCGGGTTAGTAATAGAAAGGCCAGTTGTGTTGTAATGTTGCCAGGAGGTGTCCCAGGCATCCAAGATATTAAAATCAGTTGCCAGCAGGTTGCTGGCAGTTTTATGTGGAGGCTTTCTTGACTTCAATCGACAACGAGTGTGGTCACCGTAATATTCGTGCAAGGGTAACGTGGTGTTGTTGGTTACCTTTTTATGTTCACGCATGAGAGCATGCGACCGTCTGAGTGCAGGTGGAGCGATATTGCTTAACACAGGGAGCCAAGGCAAAGGGGTGGATCTGATAGTACCACTTATAGTACGCATCGTAGCATGCAGCTGACAGTCAACTTTTTGAGTATGTGTGCTATTCAACCAGACTGGTGCGCCATACTCAGCCACTGAGTAAACCAGACTTAGAGCAGTTGTTCGGAGGGTAGCTGGAGTAGCACCCCATGTAGAGCCTGCCAGTTTGTGCAATATATTGTTTCTCGTTTTAAGTTTTTGTGACGTATTTTCTAGGTGGAGTTTAAAAGAAAGAGTTCTATCGAGAGTAATGCCCAGGTACTTTGGCTGTTGATTGTATTTAATGACAGTGCCGTTAAATAACACTGATAGTTCGTGTTTTGCCAGTTTGTTGTTTAAGTGGAAACAGGAGCTCTCGGTTTTACTTAGATTGGGAAATAAACTCCACGTTCGAAAATAGTCATTCATTATAGCTAGGTCAGTTGAGAGCAAATCCTCCAAAACACCCATGTCTTTGTTTTGAGTGGCCAGGGTCCAATCATCCGCGTACCCAAATTTCTTTGATGTTGTGTCAGGAATGTCATGAATGTACAGATTAAAAAGTAATGGCGCCAGGACGGAACCCTGTGGTAAACCATTGTTAAGCATTTTAGACCTACTGCAGGAATTATTTAGATGAACTGTGAATACACGATTACTCAGCATGTTGTTAATTAAACGCGAGATGGTGCTACAAGGTATTGCATTGAACAGCTTATATATAATCCCAATTCGCCAGACCGTGTCATATGCTGCAGTAAGATCGATGAATACTGCGCCTGTTTTTAGTTGTTTTTGATACCCAGCTTCGATATAGGATGTTAGAGCGAGCAGTTGGTCAGTGCAACTGCGATTGGGACGAAAACCAGCTTGTTCGACTGGGATCTGGTCATTCAATATCGGTGCGATACGATTGTATATGAGCCGTTCTAGCAATTTATAGCAGGTGCTCAAAAGGGCAATCGGGCGATAGCTTCCTGGTTCATTGGATGGTTTACCTGGCTTAAGTATCGCTATCACTTTCGTAGTCTTAAAATGTTTTGGTAGGTTGCCGGTTTCTAGGACATTCGAGAAAAATTTAGTTAGCCACTGTTTTACATTTTTTCCAGCATTCTTAAGAAATTCTGGAAAAATGCCATCGTAGCCAGCTGCTTTTCCGTTTTTTGTTTGGGACAGAGCTGATTCTAGTTCTTCGCTACTAAAAGAGTTCGCATACTTCGATGGAGACGAGCAATTGCGCTTCATTTTTCTTAATTTGCGTTTAATTGTTCTCTTATGAAGGCGATTAATAGAAGCACGAGACATATTTACTATGTGATTTGCGATGTCCTCTGGATTTATTTCGTTGTTAGCACGAGTAATTGAGTTTGAGCCACCCAGTTTCCGAAGGAGACTCCATGCTTCCCTGCTTGAATGGGAAAAATCAATGTTTTCAACAGCCTTAATCCACTTTTGTTTTCTCGCGGCGTCCAGTGAGTATATTAAGTCATCAGCCACGTCTGCCTCACCACTACTAAGGTACTCCTCATATAATATATCGCTCTCTTTACTCCAGCCAGGAATATATTCTTCACGAAAGCCTCTTGGGATGCATTTCTTTGCAGTTGAGATGATGGCTCCAACAAATCTATCGTAATTTTTAGGAATGGGTTGAATCCAGCGAATCACTGCATCCAACTTCATCCTATATTTATCCCAATCAGCTTTGTTAAAATTCCATCTAGGTTGAGGAGTAGAGTTAACGAGTGGAATTTGGATTCCTACCTCAAGAATTACTGGACGATGCTGAGAGCGTGGAAAACCTTGTAAGACAGCCCTAGATATTGGAATAGGGTTACGTTGTTCGTTTTTTGTGGAAAAACAGAGGTCGGGATTGTAATCACGTCGCCATCTTGCAGATCTAAAGGTTTTCAAGTCTTTCGCATCATATACCAGGAACATGTTGTTATCATCCGCCCAGTCGGTCAGTTGCACGCCATTGGTATTATTATTTGAGTAGGACCACTGAGTGTGATGGCTATTGAAGTCACCAGCATATATTGCTGGATGATAAAATAATGGTAGAGTAGCAGCTGGCCATCCTGTATTTGGAGGCTTGTATACGTTTACAATTTTCGTGTCCGATATATCAACAACAATAAGATGTATATCGTTGTCCGTCTGTGTAAGTACGTGCGTGCAGTTCAGGATTTCTGACTTAACATACGTGGCAGATCCATATGATTGATGGTAAATAGCACTAATTAATTTGTAACCAACAATGTTTCCTCTAGAGGTAAGTTGCGCTTCATCTGCTGCATGCGTTTCTTGCAGAATTATAACGTCGATGTCGTAATCTTTTAATTGAGACTTTATCTCTTTATCTCACGCTATGATGGCACTATGATAGCAATATGCGGATGCACTAGAGGAATTTATTGCTCAAAACTTTATCTCAATTTATCCATATACTAAAACTCTGAAAACATGACGCATTCGAGGATTTGTTGATAATGTGATAGACCCTAGTTGAATGAAATTGGTTTTCTGGCTGAGAGTTTTGATTAATGCACATATTTGGTCAAAGTTCAATGTCCTGCATGTGATTTTGTATGTGGATAAATTGAAATAAAATTTTGAGAACTTTGGGAAAAATAATTTATTTTCGTGGATTTGTCGATAATGATAGACGCATGCAGAGATTGGGTTGCTGGGCCGGAAATTGGGATTAGTGCACTTAATTAGTAAAGGTTCAATGTATTGTAAGTAATGTTTCCAAATTTTTAGTATGTGGATAAATTGAGATAAAGTGGTGAAAACTGGGGAAAATAAATTTTTGTTTGAGGATTTGTCGAGAATATGATAGACGATGGTTGATTCAAATTGGTTTTCTGGCCGGAAATTGTGATTAATGCACGTAACTGGGAATGGTTTAAAGTACTTCATGTGATTTTTTAGTTTTGACTAACTTAATTACTAATCGTATTGTTTTACTTTTACTGATATTAATTATAATTTTGAGGTAATGTTGTTGTAGGTTGAAATAAGCGACCTGCTAGTTACATAGGAGCTTACGTGATATATCTCATACCGCTGGTAGTCAAGTAAGATATCGCTAGCCAAGATTATATCTTATTGGTGTTGAAAGATAATTTCTTTTCATTCAAAGGTACGATGAGAAAAAAAGTAACAAGGCAAACCTAATCCAAAAGTTAAAATTTTATTATTCAAACAAAACAATTATGCTTTCAAACAATTTTAATGGTGATTGGGACTAGGGCTTAAAAGCCCGGTTTTCAGTAAACCCGGCCAAAAATGTAAATTTGAAAAAATGGGGTTCGTCCCAATTAAACCCGGTTTTAAAAACAAATATTTTTTTCGTAATTCGTACAGTGAAATTCGTAAAGTGTGCATTTATTTAATTAAAAATAATGTTCACATGACTTTTTTATTCTCTCCAAGTAACATATTTTGTGGTATTATATTCGGATATTACACCACAAGGATATTGGCAATCATATATTGATTCAAAAAAGTATTGGTGCTAAGTAAATGCAAACAGAGAAATAATAAAAATACTTATTACTTCGGTCTGAAAGACCTAAGTATTACATTCATGAGCTCAAAGTGAAATTCTTACCCCCACTTTTTTTGGCATTTCTCGACGTTTTAGAATCTACTGATTCTAAAAAAGCAAAAAAAAAAAACGTATGTCTGTCTGCCGGCTGGCCGGCCGGCCGTCACAACCGACGAAATCTAGAAAACCGCTGGACGGATTTGAAAAATTTTTTTTCTAAAAACAGGTTTACTCAATAGGAAGAGCCGAAAGGACGATGTGTTCGATAACTGTACCGGAAGTGTGTCAAAAAAATCGTCAAGTGTGTCAAAACAAGGAAATTTGCATATTTTTAGCTTAAAAAACGTTCATTTTAAGTGATTACGAGTAGGAACATTGAATTTGGAGAAATCTTGATGGTCGGGATTGGTATGTGAGAGCAAATCTAGATTATTGCATTATAAGTTTGTCAAAAAAATGTTGTCAAGTGTGTCAAAAGAAAGATTTTTATTTATTTTGTACCCAATTTTTTCGAAAAAAATTTAAATTAATAATTTGTATGATATGAAAACATTTTATTATTATAGAGAATTATGGCATTATAAGTTTGTCAAAAAAATAATGGGCCCAATTCAATACAAATCTTTTACTCTGTTATTCTTTTATCTTTTATTTTTTTCATATGCATTTTTTAATCTTTCAAAATAAAAGATCAAATAACAGAAATTGCTATTCGAACGCCAAAATTTTATTTTATAGATCTTTTAAGTGTAAAAGATTTTGACATTTTATAAAAGACATAAAAGTGGTCATTTTATGATAAAAGAAAATGTTGTGGTCTTGTAATTATATCTATTTTATTTATAAAAAAGTACTCTTTGTTAACAAAAACAAATAAAACAGAAAGTCTATTTAAATATAAATACTATTTTATTTAAATTTTAATTAAAAATGACTTTTTTGGTGAAACACAAAAATTAGAACAAACTAGTATTTTTTATTCAGCGAAAATTCAATAGTTTGAACAAAACTAACAAAACTAATGAAATAACATTTAAATCAAAATTTTAATTATTTGCTACATTTTATTCGATAAATTTAATATTTAAACATATTTGATAACAATTATTTTAATATTTTGCTAATCACAAACACATCTATATTAACATAATACATATATTCACATAACTCATATATATATATACGTGAAACTTTTTTGAAACTTGAAACACTTTTGCTTCCAAAAATTATCCATTTTAGCTGAAAAAATAGAAAATCGTTTATTAAAACTATTTATATTGCAATCTATATATAAATCATAATTGCTTTAATAGCCAAAAAGATAATAGACTTAACTGATTTTGTATAATTTATCCATTTGTAGATTACAATTATTAAACAATCTATCCATTTGACAGATAACATAAAAGATTTTTTCGATCTCGAAAAAATCGACATTCAAAATAAAAGAAACTTTTAACAATATTTTCGAATAGCAATTTCTTTAAATCTTTTATTTTTCATTTCTTTTACGTTTTTTAAAAGATTTTTGTAAAAGAATAAAAGATTTTTCTTGAATTGGTCCCAATGTCAAGCGTGTCAAAAAGATTTTATTTATTTTTTTAGCCAATTTTTTGAAAAAAAAAAAAAAAAATGTAGCTGTTTTTATGACGTAAATGTAATTGAAAATGAAATTGGACATGGACATTTTTTAATCTGTTATAGTTTTTGAAATATTTTTGGAATTTTGAAAAAGTTTGTATTTTTGATTTTGTAATAATTTTTGCAATATTTTTAGAATTTTGGAAAAAGTTTTAATTTTTGATTTTGTAAGAATTTTTGGAATATTTTTGGAATTTTGAAAAAAGTTAGATTTTATAAAAAATTTTACAATATTTTTGGAATTTTGAAAGAAATATGAATTTGTGATTTTGTAATATTTTCTCGAAACGCTAAATGGAGAGGTTTTTGAGTAGTTTGCTGAGTGTATCATCTTTTCACTAAATTATGTTAATTTATGATCTGTTATAATTTTCCTGTATCGTATTGATGTTTTGTGTTAGTTCTGTAATAAATTTCTAAACAGAGATTAAAAAAAATACTTGTACTTTAACAAAGAGTTATGTTTGATATACATCGCTGCCCATAACTAAAAACCATGTCCTCATAAAAGTTTTTTGCCGAAAACTATATCAAAATCCTTAATTCAGACCGAAGTCTTGATATCTCAGAGCTGTGAGATTTCAGCCCCTCCATATTTTTATTAAATAGGTTTTATAGTTTTATTCAAATTTACATTTGAAAAATTTATGAAATTTTTCACCAGGACAACCACCAAATAACATACCAAAAAATAGGTTACTTTGATTTTAAAAAAAAGTATTTTAATGTTTAAAAGTGTTGATATTTAGATTTTGAGAATAACAAATTTTTAGGAATTTGTTACAAAAGCTGTTGCAGTAGCACGCGTATAGGTTTGTCCAAAATTGTGTAATAGCTGTCCTCGCTTTTGTTCGTGCAGTTACTTACTACTAGTTATTTTTTTTACGTTCAGTTTTATTTCATATTTCAAATTGCAACATGAACTCGGACAAATAAAAGTTTGAAAAATTGAAAATGTAATTGATGATGAAGTTTCGCCGATCCACATCGCCACGCCAACGTGGTGTATTTGATAAGAATATTTGTCGTCACAGGATTCAAATTACGACACTGATATAGAAGGTTCGAATTTCCCCAGTCACTTGAGTTTAATTGCTAACAACAAACTCTAATTATTTTCAATTAATTATGTCGGGATATGTTAATGTTGTGACTATAAAAATGGATTGAGTTTCCTTAATGAAAATGATCGGAGGTATAATTACGACTGATCAAAATGTTTGGCTAGCTATGATATACATTTAGCAGTAGTGGAAGTGTCCTTTTAACAATCTGTACTAAAAAATAGAAAAGCACCCTGATGAACCAGAAACTCAAGAGGATAAAATGAAAAAAAACGAAGAAATTTTTATCACTTCACCGCTTCACAGTTACAGAATTTGGCTGCAGAACTCGATATAATGTTCGACAGTTAAGATAAGGCATTGGAAAAATATTCCATGCAGTTAGAAAAGTGATAAACATATTCAAAAGATGTACTACCAAAAATGATGTTGCCTTACAAAAATATGGTAAGAAAAAATTGATAAAGCAAACCGTTTTGATCATTAGCAATAAGAAAACTATGTGGAATACATTTATTAAATGTTAGACCGTTTTTAGAGTTCCGTTTTTTATAACGAACCCTATTGGTAATAGTAAAACGTGTTTTTCACATTATATCGATTATCTCGTAAACTATAAATGCTATGGACCTGAAATTTGAGGTGCGTATAAAACTAACCTGTCCACATAAATGACGGATACAAATAAAACTAAATTTGTTTTCGTTTGGTTTACAGGGCACTATGTGATACCTTTGAGAAAATACATTTTTGATAGATCCAAGTAGGGTTTTCCTATATGCTATTCAGTATTTCTTAAAAATTCATTTTGGAATTTTACACCTCACCATTTATAGTATAATTTTGAAAAACCAAGTTTTCTTCATATTTTCTTACCATGATTAGCTCCGAACCTAACTGATTGAAAATCTTCAAATGTATTGGGAATGATAGAAAAATTAGTAAGTTATTAATAAAAAATATATAAATGTGTCCCATACTCATAATTATATTTATTAAGGGGGTGGAAATGAGAAGAGGTAAAACTATTTAAAACGTGGTCAAGTGGGGTGTCATTTGAAAAAGCACCTAATTTAGAAAACATTGTACTTTTTTTAGAATTTTGCAGTGCACAGTTTTTGAGTTATTGTCAAAAAAGTGCGACTTTCAGACCGTTTTCTCCCCTACGTTTCGACACTGGTTGACAGAAAAATTTGAAAAAAATATAAACGAAACAAAGCTAGGAAGTTTGGTAAATTTTGAATGAAAATTAAAGCAAAGTCTCAAATAATTATATTTCTGTGTGTTTAGGGAACGGGGGTGGAGAAGGTAAGAAAAACCTTTTTTGAACCAAGCGAGTGAGGTGTCATTTGAAAGACCAGCTAATTTAGAAAACATTGCAGTTTTTTTTTTATTTTGCTGTGCACAGTTTTTGAAGTATTGTCAAAAATGTGCAACTTTCGGACCGTCCCACCCCCCCTACGATTCGTTTTCTAATAAAATGTGTTGTTCATAAAAATCTAAATAAAAATCTAATAATCTAAAATCTAATGTTTAGGTGTAAAAAGATTGTTTTTAAACCCGGTTTTAATATTTTAAAAACCGAAAACCGATTTTTGAAAATGAAGGCGGTTTTGCAAACTTTAATTGGGACTATGCAATAACATTTGTCTTCTATACCCCCTCTTAGTGGTAGAGATATCTGAAAATTCGAATTCGAATGCAAATTTGAAAATACGAAACGTTCAAATTAAATTCAAGAAACATATTTAATTCGGTAAATTTAGCATATACAGTAAAGTTACTCTATGAAAAAGTGTATCTGAGGTTAATTCATAAAAAAACACGATCGGCAAGGATATTACATATAATTCAAAAATATTGAGTGGATCAGTTAATGAAGAAATCACTACGTTCGAGTTGTAGATTTATGTACAGTATACATACTACTTCCAAGAATATGCTGATATATAACACATTACAATTTTAATTTTTGTATGGTGGATATTTATGTTTTTTAAAGTTGCGTTTTCATTTAACTGGAAAAACGTGATTGGATGTTGTATTGATGGTATTCTAATGCAATAAGTTTTTTATGATTTTCAATATTTTAAATTATTCATGTAGAATAAATGTTTTAAAGTCGTTCTTGTTTTTTAAGGTTAAAATGAATTTAAGTTTAGTGCTAAAATAAAGAAAATTTGGGTTAATGGAGAACATCTATGATTTTGGTATATATGTGTAATCTAGTTCATTAGTTTGTAATATTGAAATTGATGGAAAATCAAATCAAGATGCCGCTGATGTGAAAACGACCGTTTCAGATTTCCTTGAAACTCCGGGAATTGATAAGGTCCAAACAGGATCCGTTCCGTTAATTTTTTATCCGCTTCTTTAATTCTTTATCCGTTCGTTTTATAAAACACAATACAACCGCTCCGTTTTTAACTGTCTAAAAATTTATATTTTATTTACATTTACAGGTTTGCTAAATTATATTAAATTCTATAAAATTTGTTGATATCTGTTCATTTATATAAATATGTAGAAAAATTAAACAATATTTGAGGTTATACCCTCCGTAAACTCTGAATTTATGCTAAGTGTCCGTTCCGCCTTTCCGTGCATTGTATTTTAATATCCGTTTTACATATAAACTGAGAGTTCAAATATAACAGAGCGGACGTAACGGATCTATTCTGTTTAAACCTTTAGTTTAATAAACAAATAAAACCCTGTTTTTTATTATTTTCCCCCTAGCTTGATATTTGTCAAAAATTAAATTTTGAGAAATAGAAAATTTAAAGTTAAATTGTGCTCAAACAGGTCGAAAGAATAAAATTAATTAAGCATGAACCCAACACAACGCTTTATCCTTCCGACAGAGTTCAGTGCTAAATTTTCTGAGATAGAGCGCAACCTGATTCAAATGTTAGATGAAAAAGTATTGGACGAAGGAGACTTTATAGTTTGGTAAAATTTAAATTCAAATTCTCATTGATCAATGAAAGTATGGAGATCGTTTTGGTTTGATATCGACAGGGACTGATGAGAGAAGATATCGTTTTACGGTTTCCAGTTCCACTGGAGTTACCGCAGAGATTGCCAGAATGATAGAAAACTACAAATTTAAACAAAATCCAAATTATAACATAAAAAACGTTCTCAAAAATTTAGAAACTTGCATCCAAATCAAGAAAAGAAAGCTTTTTTCAGGTCAACATTTTATTCGAGAATCGAACAGATAAAATGTGACCTGAAAAAGTCACATTTTTTTTGTAGAATCGAAAATGCTAAAAGTGTAGTGATATGTAGCCTAAAATGAAGAAAATATTATTGATATAGTTAAATCAAAAACATTTCACGTGGCAGCAATATTAAAATTGGAGCTTATCAAAAATAAAATTCTTACTTGTAAACATTTATTCACTTTTTTGTTTTAATTATGGTAACATAATAAATTGAGACTGTTTCCCAATTTTCAGTTGACTTCTTTATAACATTATTTGTGACAAATTGTTATGGTTATAGTGGTTTAGAAAAGAATTCTAAAACTTCACTAATTATATTTAGCTTTAATTTTTAATCCTAAAAGCTTTAAAAATTTACTTTAAAATCGCTTTTTTATTTAAATAAAATCTTTAATATTCCAATATGAAACGACCAAAATTTAATAGCATCAAAGGATCATGGCATAAAAATGACACGGAATATTTTAAAGAACAGAAACAAAAGAAAAAAGCAAATATTTTATTGTTTGAGTAAAAACATATTAACTTTTTTTTATATAAAAATATGGAAAAGCTTTTCGGCTTGTGAGTGAAGTTCTTATAAAAAGTAAAATAAAAAGAAGGAAATGAACAGCAATCTTAAATTTACGAGTGGATTTGTGACAAGCGGAAATCCTGATATTAAAATTTGGATAATTTTACACTATTTTTCAATTAGAAAAACTGTTGCGTGAAATGATTAAGGAATGTGAAAAACAATTTTGATATTCACACAATTTTTGAATTGCAATATTATATCATAAAACACAATAATTTGTATTCGGAATTTTATATAACTCTCAATTAATTACCTAACCTATCAATAAAAAATAATTGAATTGACAAAATTAAATTTGTGTTTTCTTTCATTAAATCTGAAACAGTTATCATGTTAATGAATTTCAATTGATTAATTCCATTAAAAAAAATAAAACAAGATAAATACGTTTATTGTATGCAATTAAATAAAACAATAGATACAATTTTTTTTTATTATTGGTACAATAAAAACAACAAATATTTATTCAGACAAGCATAAATATGAAACAATTAAATGATAATTTAATGAGATTTATTCCAACTTGAGGCAATTTATTGACACGAACATTTTTATTTGAAAATTAAATCTGTTTGGTAGTGACAGTAAAGGAGGAAAATCGTTGTGATTTGTATTAATAATTTAATTAGATTTATACATGATATGTAGAGTGGTTTGATTGAATTAGGTTTCATTAACTGTAATTTTATCAACCTATAAAAATGATTTCCATTAAAAATCTTTTTTTCAGGATAGATAAATGAAATTAGTTTGGATTATTGGCACCGTCGTTTTTAAGCATAATTTAAACTTGGCTATTTTGCAAGTTTTTTTTGATATTTTTGTCCATAAATATTTGGAAAAATATGCTGAAAGGAAGATCTGGATATCCATGGAATCAAAATTAATTAAAATAGAACGGTTACTACATAAAACTGAGCATTAATCGGCAAACTCGACCCCTCTTTCGATTAAGTTCAGCCCGGTACATGTTGTGATCCAATCTTTCAGTTTACGTGTCATTTGCCAAGATTTGTAAGAACTTGTTTCTCTGGTTTTCACAAAGCAACGGCTTACTAACCACTTGCCTATTGCGCAAGTTATTTTTACCAAATTTAGAAGGAAGTTCTGGATGTTCATGTAATCAGAATTGATGATTTGTCTGTCTTAGTCCTTTATTCGTGTTGTTATTGAATGTGGTACCTTTTACCTCCAACGGCTTTCTAAACTTTTTATTCGGACTTTGTTTCAATACCAAATTCAACCAAGTTTATTCTTATGTCCAACGGATCCCGTGTACTTGTATGTGACATAAAATACATGCCACAAAATATCAACAAGATATCCATAATTTTTCAAAACAACAACTTTAAAATCCTCAACAAACACAAAATCACTTCATCATCGTCCATTCACCCCTTTCTTTCGTCAGCCCGGTTTACACTCCGTTTTACATATCGACGTTTTAAATCAGGTTTTAAGAAACTTTTCCAATAACAACTTTTCCAAAGCCTGTCTAACTATCACTTATCGCACTTCTCTACACTCCCTCTATTCTCCTATGTCAAATATAAACTTCTACCCTATATCTCTCCAACGTTATCTATCAACTGCAGTGTGGCAATTGCAGCAGATTAGTTGAACACTTTATAGCATTGGGCAAATCTTTTGACTTTCAACTTCCCGAAGTCCTATCTTTACAATCCAACTTTTATCTCCGCACGTCTTCGAAATCATGTTACACAGTCCTTTTAAAACATATGTCTATCAATTTAATGGCGGATCACCCGCTTAAACTCAAAACATCTTTCTGTAATAAATTCCTTTAACATTCACTTCGCCCAGCTGTTGAGGCATCCATCCCTTTTAATATATTTCTAGCACCTCTTTTAACCCGTTTTTTAAATTAAACTGCCACCTCTCGGTTTTCCCCCCTCTTTAGACCCCTTTCAACTGTTTCAAACCACCTATTTTCTCTATTCCCCCTCTAGCAAACAAAATCTTTGCAAATATTTTTTACAAGTAAAAATGGTTTATCTTTATTAAATTTTTTAAAATATGTAACGACGGACTATTTTCAATTTTTACTCTAAAATAGTGGTTTTCAAATTCGAGAAATTCCCTAATAATGTTATTAATTGTAATAAACGTAGATATTTATTTGTACCACTAAACATTTTTTTGTTGATGATTTAAATAAGTTCAAGTAAATTAAAAATACAAGTTTTTCATAAATGATGGAGAAATTGCTTCATAGAGGGGAAAACAGAAAATCTGGAAGACAGATATATAAACGATCAAATTGTTTTAGATCGGGTCAATTAGTATATAATTTTTAAATCAAAAAGATTAGTGATTAATAAAATATTTATTTATTTTCATTTATAAATTGTTTAAAAATATATCAATTTTAAACCAGAATGTTTAGTTTGTATTTTGTGACATTTGAAAACCATAATTTGTTTTAGTGATAATTTGAATTGAGATTTTGAGCCAAAAAAAAATAATTTACAGTTTGAAAAAATTAAAATTTTGCAAATTTAATTAAATAATAATAGTTATGATGAAATGTTGTATATGTAAATGTGTGAACTCAAATCGTTACGAAAAGCATAATAGAAATAAAATAACATGTCACAGATTTCTAACCGATACAAAATATTTAAATGCATGGTTAAAAGCACTAAATTTAAAACCTTGGAAATCGCAGAAACATGTTGTAATTTGTTCGCAGAATTTTGAGGAAAAATGTTTAGATCGAAATTCATCCTTAAGGATACGTCTTAAGAAAACTGCAATACCTACTATTTTTTATCAAATGTCTGGGGAATCGTTAATAAAGGGAGTTATCACAGAAGATAAACGAAGACGTAAAATAAAACATGAAGAAGACAACATTCAAGAAATAAATTAATGTAAGCTTTTTATTGAATTTTAATTTATATAATATTTTGATTTGTTTTTAACTAAATTATTTTATTTGTTAGCCAATTGATAAGTTTCTTTACAATTTCAAAGTGATTCATGATAAGAGATTTGCAAGTGTTAATTAGTTTGTCGTATAAATTCAGTGTACCGGTGCAATATTACAGTATTCATATATTTTTTTGAGCTTTCCGGTGTAAAGTAATATTATAATTTCTTATAAAAGTCCAAATTCAGTTCAAATATATCTACAAAGCGTGTTCTAACCGAATTAAAACTGTTTCTTAATATTTGCTGCTAAAATATTGTATTGAAAAGGAAGCCATACTATACGAAAATGTTCACTAAATATATTGCCATTCCTAGACTCGTTGTGCGATTAAGCTCAAAGTTCAGCACGGTGCATGTTTTGGTCTCGCCATTTTGTGTGCCGTTTGCCAAGATTCGTGAAAACTTATTTTTTGGATTTCAAAAGCTCGTTTCTCATTGATATTGTAAAGTTTACTGGCCGAGTTACTAATATTTGGTTCGATCACAAAATCAGCAATATAGACAATGGATTTTCTAAATGCTATAATTTTTATTAGTTCAAGATTTTATTTCTTCTCAGGATTCCCAAAAGTAATTCGCCTCCTAGAATTCTCTTTAATTGTTCTTGTATTAACAATAATTCCTCACTTATAATAACTCTATTATACTTATAATAATCTCTTACAATTATTTTGACAATTTTCTATCATAGTTAATTTTAACTCGTTATATAACTGCTTAATTTATACTACTATTCTCGCTGACAGTTTTATACTGAATGTATTTTCTAACACAACCTATTATATATACTAAACGAAACAATAGCAAACACAACGTTTAATGTTGACACAAAGGTATAAGATCTTTTTTTTTAATTGTTTTATTTATCTATTCTCTAATAGACTGCATTTAAATTTCTTATAGGATAAACAAAAACTTCTTATTACGTGTTTACTTTGGTTGCTTTATATTTTCTTTTGTTGATTAAGGTGTTTCATATTCTTTTACTAGAACTATTTTCTCTAAAGCGTTTTTCGCGAAAGATGTTGTATTGTGTGGTATTCTTTCGTACTCCCTGATCGTCACAATATTTTTTTTGTGACGTTCATGCGCCATGTAGGAGCGTTTCCAAGCTAATCAGCTTCAAATATTCACCATGGTTATTCACAACAGTGACATAATTTCCATGGCAGCCGATTTTTTGAGGTCGTTTATTCCGACCGTCTCCCATTGCAGTCGTGGTCCACTTCGCGGTCACCCACTTCCTGGAGTATCTAACGTATATTTTTTTAATCATTCCAGACTGTAAGTCAGTTTGTAGAAAATGTCCAAACCAGGCAATCCTATTGGAACGGATACAACCTTTTATATCAGGACCGTCCAGAAGGTCTCTGATCTCAAAGTTATATCGGTTTCTGTACTCTCCATCGCCTGTCATAAATGGACCAAAAATGTAGCATAGGATTTTAGGCTCAGATACATATAAATGCAACTCGACATTTTGTGTGAGGGTCCACGTTTGTGACCGATACATCACCATCGGTCTAATCAATGTCTTGTATAACTTAAGTTTGGTGTTAGCTGATACATACAGTGATCCAAGGGGAGGTTTGAGTAGAAAGTTCGATTACCTGCAGCGATTCGAGCTCATATCTGTAAGTATAATGTTGTATGAGTCAAGCATTGATTTCAAATATTTAAAAGATTCAACTCCTTCAATTTGTCCATCTCTGCAGATCAAATCGTTCTTATCAGTCTCCCTTGAAACATTCATATGTTTGGTTTTATCTTAGTTAATTTGCAGACCAATATTTCTAGCACCACTCTCAAGCGACTTGAAAGTCTTACTCATAACAGCTTGATTTCGACCGAGGATGACAACATCATCAGGATAAGCGGTCATCTGTACTGAGTTAGTTGACAAGATATTACTGTTAATTAAAGAGAATAGGAGAGATAGTATCACATTGTTTTACACTGGCGTCGACTTTAAAAAAAACTTTGGTATTTCATTCTCTACATGCATAGCACAGCATTGAAAGTTCTGTACTGTACTCATTTGCATAGTGACACCAGTTTACCAGGAATTCCCATTGACACTAGAGCAGACCATAGAGTCTCTCGTTTAAGAGAGTCCTAGGCTTGCGTGAAATCAATGAAGAATTGGTGCACAGGTATGTTGAACTCTCGACACTTTTCCAAAATCATCCTTATCCAGAATAGTGCATCGTTGGTATCTCGGGCCGGAAGCCACAATGATATTCTCTAAACAGTTGCTCAGCAAAAGGATTGATTTTGACCAGCAAAATGTAGGAAAAGATCTTATATGCTGTAGGGAAGAGACCGATTCCCCTGTAGTTTTTACATGGTAGGCGATTACCTTTTTATGGATTGGTATCAGCATAGCTGAGATCCAGTCATGGTTTCAGTCCTCCAGATCATTTGAACAAGTACAAACAATTTTAAAGATAGAGTTCCACCACCATGTACAATCATTTCGTATCATTTCATGGGTTTGTTTACATGTACCTTTGATGCACGAATAAGCTTTGCTCGTCGCCCGACTTGTTGCTGGTCACTTAAGTTGAGAAGATTCTCCAAACATCTCTGATGTTAAGGTTATCAGGGGAACCTTTTTACACGTTTGTTTAGCGAGCCGCTTGATACAAGACAGACGCCCGCTCAAAACCACCCCTAACATGGAGAACAGACGCTTGAGTTCTATTGGATTTAAGGCACAAATTTGCCGTGGTGTATTATCATTGACTAAGTAGATTTGCCTGTCTGCGATACACAAACATAATTGTGTCAGCATTATCTAGGCAGCACAGTGTGGACGTTGAGTTTCAGATTTCATTACCTACTTCAATTATTAGTATTTGATTTTCCATTCTACTCACATCAGTGTCGCATATATAAAATCCGTTTAACGTCAAAAAATTATTCAAGTCCACATAAACCTAAATCGTCCTTTTAACCTAACGGCTATTTTAATATAATGTTATACAACAGCCGCTTGCGTTTCACATGTCCAAATTCCCAAAATACTAGTAACATATTACAAATAACAAAAAAAAATAACTTAGATTAAATTTTACATTTAGAAAAAGGTAACAAAAACAACCGATTTTCCATTATTACAAAAAGAGAAAAAAAGTTATTTTGAAATCACAAACCAATATTTTGAAACATAAAAAGGAAAAAAAACTTAAAAAAAAAATAGAACCGACTTCAGAAAAAACAAAAGAGGCGATGTCGAAGTCGGTGCCACATTGACGAAAAACCGACTAATATATATCGGGCTTGGCACCGATTTCCAACAGTTTTGTACTACAAATAACTTTTAAAATATAACTTTGTTTTATAA
The DNA here is from genome assembly GCA_963693315.1 of Diogma glabrata. NCBI lineage: Eukaryota > Metazoa > Arthropoda > Insecta > Diptera > Cylindrotomidae > Diogma > Diogma glabrata. The sequence continues at coordinate 352,095,577 of OY856187.1, forward strand.
TTAAATAATTAATCAAAATGTAGCGTATTTTTGTCTCTAAAAGCCACAATTGAGTTATTTTTCACTTTGTTTTTTCTGAAGTCGGTTCTATTTTTTTTTTAAAAGTTTTTTATTTTTTTATTTTTAGTGTAGTCATAAAGCAAATGTCGACTAGAAAGCGTTTTTAAAGTAATAACTTCAAATACCGGAAAAACTTTCATCAGTGACAATCTATTAATTATGGTTTAAGAAAAATTATTTAAGATTACCTCGACTAGCATAACAATATAATACTGCCCCAAACAGATTAATATGTTTTGACGAAATCATCAAAAATGCATCAAAAATATGAGCCGTGTTCGATTTGACTGAAGCAACTGATACAACTGAAAAATTGAATGCAATTGTTGTTGTTTTTTCAGTTGTTTCAGTCAAATCGAACATGGTTTTTTTTCCAATTTTCTGAATAACGGTATTTTTCAAATCAAAGAAAAAATTATGGAACCCTCTCGGAATAAACCCAAATAGAATACAATTTAAATCATCCAAATCGAACTGGTTTTTGAGAATTCGGTGAGCATACATAAAAAAACCCACAATGAAACACAGAACCTCCTTCTTTTTTGAAGTCGGTTAAAAAATTAAATAAGAAAATATTGTTTTTTTTCCTTACCGTTTAGGAGCAACCGGTCGTTGATGCCTTAACTCATTGGCTACAGTTTTTGGTAGTACAGAATAAAGTAACCTGTAATGAAATTAAAAAATGTTGAAGTTTAAATTAAATTAACCCTCATTGCAAGGAATAATAATAATAAAATAAAATGTCCCAAGAACAATCAGCTGGTGTTCTTCGACGGGGTATAATCAAAAAGGCGGCCCAGTTGACTAAACTTCAGACCATCATAAGATTTCGAAATCAAAGTGAATTAGATATTAACAACACTCTTATAGCACAAACTCTAACACAAACGTTTAGTGTCCAAAATCTTAATTAATGTGGTATTTCATTCGACGTCTTTTACGACATTAATTTTGTTTTTTTCTCTTTCCTATTTTTAACTTAGGCGATAAGAGTAATGAGAAAATTTTGTTTTTTATGTCACTAATTTTTGGGATAATTTTTTTATGCTTGAATTTTTACGATTTGAAGTTTGATTTGAAAATTAATTTTATTTTTATGTTGATTAAAATGATAAAAATGTTTAATTATTGTTGAGATTTTATTGAATTTGCCCTACAATCTGTAATGATTAATGAACAATTTTGTTTACAAAGATAATTACCGTTGTTATGTTTTTTGAAAATTGGTATCTTTGCTAGTATTTTTGTGAGATGGATAAACTGTAGGGAAGGGATTAATATATGTATTTATATTTAAAAAAATAATCCCTCACTTACTTATCGATACAAATTCAATCTTGTTTCACCAATTACATTTTAAAATTATATATTGTTTGGTTTTGAAACCAGACACGCATTAAAACCACAAACTCTAGCTAGGACATGAACAATTTCATTTTTCTATTGACGTTTGTTGACTGAGTATGTCTACAGTACTCAGAGTTTAATTTTATTAGTAGTTGGTAAATAATGCCTCACGGGAGTGATTTTCACCGTCAGTTTTTGACAGGATCTCATAAGCAAATTAAAATTCGCACTAAGAATCAGACTCATACTCAGTTTCAGATTTAGACTCAGACTGAGACTCAGACACAGACTCAGACTTAAACTCAGACTCAGGCTCAGACTCAGGCTCAGACTCAGACTTAGACTCAGACTCAGACTCAGACTTAGACTCAGACTCAGACTCAGACTCAGACTCAGACTCAGACTCAGACTCAGACTCAGACTCAGACTCAGACTCAGACTCAGACTCAGACTCAGACTCAGACTCAGACTCAGACTCAGACTCAGACTCAGACTCAGACTCAGACTCAGACTCAGACTCAGACTCAGACTCAGACTAAGACTCAGACTCAGACTCAGACTCAGACTCAGACTCAGACTCAGACTCAGACTCAGACTCAGACTCAGACTCAGACTCAGACTCAGACTCAGACTCAGACTCAGACTCAGACTCAGACTCAGACTCAGCTCAGTCTCAGACTCAGACTCAGACTCAGACTCAGACTCAGACTCAGACTCAGACTCAGACTCAGACTCAGACTCAGACTCAGACTCAGACTCAGACTCAGACTCAGACTCAGACTCAGACTCAGACTCAGACTCAGACTCAGACTCAGACTCAGACTCAGACTCAGACTCAGACTCAGACTCAGACTCAGACTCAGACTCAGACTCAGACTCAGACTCAGACTCAGACTCAGACTCAGACTCAGACTCAGACTCAGACTCAGACTCAGACTCAGACTCAGACTCAGACTCAGACTCAGACTCAGACTCAGACTCAGACTCAGACTCAGACTCAGACTCAGACTCAGACTCAGACTCAGACTCAGACTCAGACTCAGACTCAGACTCAGACTCAGACTCAGACTCAGACTCAGACTCAGACTCAGACTCAGACTCAGACTCAGACTCAGACTCAGACTCAGACTCAGACTCAGACTCAGACTCAGACTCAGACTCAGACTCAGACTCAGACTCAGACTCAGACTCAGACTCAGACTCAGACTCAGACTCAGACTCAGACTCAGACTGAGACTCAGACTCAGACTCAGACTCAGACTCAGACTCAGACTCAGACTCAGACTCAGACTCAGACTCAGACTCAGACTCAGACTCAGACTCAGACTCAGACTCAGACTCAGACTCATACTCAGACTCAGAGTCAGACTCAGACTGACTCAGACTCAGACTCAGACTCAGACTCAGACTCAGACTCAGACTCAGACTCAGACTCAGACTCAGACTCAGACTCAGACTCAGACTGAGACTTAGACTCAGACTCAGACTGAGATTCAAATTCAAACTTAAACTCAAACTCGGATATATGATTCATTCAACCCAGCAGCATCCGACCTAGATATTCCAAATTTTTTGTTTATATATTATAAAATCAGTCCGTTTTAACTCAACAAAACAATAACAAAAGTAATTTAAAACAAATCAATTCTAAAGCAAATCTCTTACTAAACTGAAGCTAGATTTAATTTGTGGTTATTGTGGTCAGGTTATTTTATCTCTACTGTAACATTGATTTGATTTTTGCTCTACAAAAAAAAGAAAATAAACCAACGACTAATTTTTAATGTAAAATACACAATTTGTTTTTATTTTGAATTTTATCGTGATTCTAATTATTAAGAGACACCCTGTGGTTTATTAATGGTTTCCGGTCCGAGTCAATTGAATTTTTTGTTTGGTTTTAATTTTTGTTATATCAACTTGATGTTAATTAATGATTCGAAAATTGAATGAGTAAAGATTTGACATTTGTGTTTTATTGTTTTGTTTTTCGATAATTAATCATTTGCGAAAAAATCAAATGATAATCAGATTGTTCAAGGCTAAAACATGCAAAATGATGTAATCTCAACGAAATTATAATGAAAAATTGTCGTCAATCGTTTTAACACTTAAATAATTTTTATTATGTTACGAAAGGATATGCTGAGGTTTTATTTTTTATTGTAGCATTTATTTAACGATTATTCCTTCCTGGAATTCAGCTATAAAGTTTTATCGATCAATAATATGATTGATTGAATTTGTTGATGTAAAGAAGAAATACATAAATTTTTTTCTCGAAATGTGTCACTAATAAATCATTACAATTTTATAGTCCATTTTATATATCAATCAACATAATGTTAATAATATTGTTGAATATAAATTTAAATTATTAAAGCTTACCGATCTGTTTTTTGTTTTTCGCTTTCTAATTCCCGGTAAGTTTGTTGTAATTTATCTGTTAATATTTCCAAATTTCTTGTTAATTTATATTCGGCTTCAAATTTTTCTGATAATAATACTAGATCTCTAGTTGCATCATGTAACGGTACGTCTGATATATACAATCCTTTTCTGAAAACAAAAACAAATAAATTATTTTATTGTTGGTGTTTTAATATGATTGAAGAAAAAGGAAAAACCTTTAAGAAAATTGCAAACTTTACGTTTGAAAAATAAAGCAAACAAATTTAATTAAATATTTCTTAGAATCGTTTAATTATGATTTTATTTACTTCTAAAACTCAAACTTTTTTTTGTTTTACATAAAATTCATTTTCCTTTTTCCATTTTTTTATATTAGTGAAAATCTTCTTCTAATGAATTTTCTAATGGATGGATACGTAATTCAAAAGCAGACATTTTTGTTGAACAAAATATTTCTAGAATTTCATATAATTGGAATAGTTAGAGTTTATATCCTTAAATTTTTAGATCGTTGTGGGATATAACAAGACTATATTGATTTATGTTAATATGAAATAGAAAAAAAATCCTTTGAAACTATTTCTAACTTTGATTTAAATGTTTTAATGGAAATTATGAAATTTTTAATGTATTTACACGAAAAAAGTTGCATATTTTGTTATGTAAATATGAGGTTTTAGAGATACTTCTACGCTTTTTTCTGTATTTCTATATTTATAAGATAATTTAAATTATTTGGGGTGGATAAAGATTACTGGATAAGGATAAGGATTACTTTCTTTGTTGTTGACTTCCTCCACACGGAATGCATTAAACACGAATTTTAATTTTCGCTTAATATAAAGTCGCTGCTACTGCCCTTTGAATTCCGGCTCAATTTTGGGAATGATTGATCGATTTGGATTAAATGAAGGATTAGTTTTTTACCTAAACCTACTAAAATTACAGACAATTGTTGTGGATTGTTTACAAGAAAAGCCCATATTTATATTTACTAACAGAAAATATGCCAGCTCTGGATATACATACGCAAAATCAATGAATTAATCAAAGAAATCCAATATTTCGTTAGGAGTTATAAATGATGGTAACCTTGATAACGCTTGGTTATCGAATATCGTATTTGTTAAAAAATTTATTAAAAATCATTTAATCTTAATTATTTTAGAAGGGTATTTTAGGGTGGATAGTTCTTAAATTATTTGAATCTAATTAAGAGTCTAATGGCTCTTGTTTAGTCGTATATTCTTCGTTAATATTTCTATTTTCTAAATTTACCTTTAGCAAGTTGTGTGTCGTTGTTGTGTGCTGAGTGATCTAACAGTTAGCACGGTGGGATCGAACTCGGAGGACCCGAATTCGATTTCCATTTAGTTCAAAGAGTTTTTAAGCAAAACATTAACAACCATACGAGTTGAATTGAGCTGAACTTTGTGAAGTTGACATTGACAATGTTATTTTGGTTTACAACTCTTACTCTCCCCATTGCAAACGATATCAGAGATGATATGGGAAATTTTTAAATTGTGTGCGATTAAAATTGTAACTAAGGAGAAACAAGAGATGGACAATTGGACTGTACTCAAAAAACATTAATGTAAATTAAAATAAAAAGTATTGCTGGATTACAGAAAAAACTAAAGTTTTCTTAAATTTGAAAGTTGTGGATAAAACAACAAAAAATGCTGATAAGTAATCCAGATACATTGAAAAATTGGTAGCTATTACAATGATGCATCAACGAGAAAAGGAGTTTGCCATAGGAACAATGGCTGATAGTTTTCGTTATGTTGTTTGGAAAAATATAGGAATGGAAGGAGACGAATTTAAAATGGAAGATCTGATCGTTCATCTGTTATTGTTTCATATAGTGGAGTGTTAATGTAATTACAGGATGATGTTAACAATTTATATATATAGACATCTCAATATTTATATATTATAATGTAAGCTATTTTAATTGATTTATATAATTTTTGTTTTTTTAAAATTATTCGTTTTGTTAATCTTAATTCAACATTAAATTTTATTAATTATTAATTGGGCGGTGAATAAGAGATTTGCAAACAAAATTCATTTGCTATGTAGTTTCCTGATTTAATAATTTTTTCTCTAAATAGAAGTTCAATTTTTTACAACTTTTTCTACACCTAAACGTAAACTTGTTAGTTCTTCATGGGTGTATGGGAAAATTCTGATGCAGAACCATCGGCTGGTTGTGCACGCTTTAATGGAAACCATATGGTAAGGTTTTAGGCTGCCTGATTTAGTCTTAAACTACTGTTTCTCTACAAGTAGTAATAGAATAGAAGAAATTCATTATAGAAAGTTGATTTAATGAAATCGACATTTATATTGTAAAATATCAAACTCTATTTATCGATAAATTTGAATGAATATATCAATAACTTGAAAGAATTTTAGTTTTGATTCATCGGTACATCGATTACCGTTATTGCAATCCCTTTTCAGGAAAATTGATGAATAGAATGAATTGTGCGGAGTTCGTTATTTCTACAACTTAATTGTGTATGTAAGGCGGTTTATCGTAGAATAATAATTTACTTAGCTTATGAAATGTCACATGTTGAACACAGCTGAATTTTAACAAGAACATTATAATATTTACTTCTTGCAGAAATCTAAATATATTGCTTATGATTTTTCAACTTGCAAGACATGGAACACTATTTTGATTTTATGTTATAAATAAATCCGCTATAATATTTATTCGAAAGTCCCGCTAAAAGCTTTTCGCACACCAACAGTGTATTTTTTATAACTCAAATCATCACATCTTTGTAATCACATTATTAATATATTTTCTTATTCTTATTCCTATTTACATTTTTGTTATTTCATTGTTTGAATTTCAATTCATTTTTATTCATTTTTTATGAGTACGAGTAATATAATCATAAGAATAGATAATATAAAAATGTTATTATTATTATTATGATTATTATTATGATGATGATTATATGATCTTAGTGTACGAGGATTATTATATAAAAATTAAATTTTAAGGATACATAGCTCTAGAAATTGGATTTTCTTTATTTTAAATATCGTGGTCAGCATAATAATCTTGATTATTTGGGTTTATGTAGTTTGGTTCATATATTGAACCAAAACTATAAAAATATTTCAAAAATTAAAGAATTGTTGTTTCTCAGTTGATTTTATTGTATTATAATAACATAAGAATAATAATTTGACACATTAATATTTAAATAAAACTATGGATCATTGTTGAATTTGTATATTAAATTAGCAAACTGCGAATATTTTTTAGTGTAATAAACTGTCAAATTACCATAGTATTATTTTTATTACACACAAAAAATTTTATTGATCCTTAAATGTTTTAACATAGAGTTTATTGCAAAGAAATGATTTTGGTTAAGTAATTAAAGACAAATAAAGTTGAACTAATCATTTGTTAAGAATATGTAAAAACTTGTTGAGCAATTGATATACTAAAATATGAAGAGGCTGAAATCTCAATGTTTTAAGACATCAAAACTTTGGTCTGTGGGAATATTTATCTATCATTCTATTTATTATCTAATATTTTCTATTAGGCCAGAAAACTTTTGCGTTCAAGTAAATACTTCTTTTCAATAATTACATCTGACACAAGCCGATATTTTCTAAACCAACTAGTTGACCAACTTGATAATTTTCCAACCCAACTGTTACAATTGGACTAGAAAACTTTTAAGAAAACTTTTCCATTTAATGTGCTTTTTTTTTTAAATTATTTGTTTGTATTGGAAAAATATTTTAAAATTTCTTAATGTAGTAATAATTATGGTCATATTAGTTTGTGTGATGATCTTGGTCTCTTCGGCCTTTAGGGTCATCAGAGTCTCTTTTCATTGGTTCACCAATTTAAAATCCGTTTATACAGTTTCAAATGCGTGTTGTCTGGTTATTTTATACAGAACTGGGGGAAAGTACTTCTTGAACTCACAATAGAAGAAACCTCGCTAGGCTTCCACTAGGCTAGTGAGTCAGTAGCTGGTCCAGTGTTCATTACAGTTTTACAGACATTTTTGTTTTGCTTTTTTAGAATGGTTATGACCTACATCGTCGAGAAATGCCAAAAAAGAGGGGGTAAGATTTGCACTTTTGGCTCGAGAACGTAACACTAAGGTTTTTCGGACCGAAGTAAAACAAATAAATTTATTGCACTGGTAGTATGTTCTGTTTTTCTTTATTTTTATAATAATTTTATAACTTTTGATAAAAAAACAAGAACAATTAAAAACGCTATTTTCTTACGTTCTAGTTTTTTACGTTTTCAAAAAATTGTTGAAAAAAAATTTATTCCAAAACTATACTCCAGAAATAATGATGCAAAATTATTGAAAATTTTACGAGAACTTATATCCCAATTTTCCATCTCCATCACTTGGTTATATTTTGAATTAACCAGTTTTTTCTCGTACGAACCCATAAAACGTAAAAAATAATGATCACACCATAACTGTATGCCGTAGTGTGGATAAAAAGCTAAATTTCAAGATGAAATAATAAATTTAAAAAAATGCTCAAACTGCTGCTGCTAAATTTGGAACCTGTGAAGTGGTGCAGAGATATGTTTACCGAGCAGAAATTTGTCAGGGCTCAAATATTGCCGTATGGGTTTATTTGTGGCCGTACGGATTAGTTCGTGTTGGTTCAAAATTTGAGATGCTAGTCAAGTGCATTCCAAAAAAAAAAAACAGTCATATCAATAAAAGTATATATTAATATTTGCTGTACTACTGGTGCAGACGTTGCTGTTACTCTGGTCACTCTTAACTCCTCCGCCCAGCTATCATATCAATGTTAAGTTGGATATCCCGAAATAGGCATTCCACAGCCAACTAACTGTCTTTCAACCCATAGAAGGGATGATCAACCGGCAGAACAGACATTTTCTTTTGCTGTCTTTTGTTCAATTATAATAAAGAAATGATAATAAAAAGGGAGAAACACGGAAAAACTTCTTGTGAGTAAAAGAAACGATTCAGAAAATCAAAAAAATTATCTGTTTATTTAATAAATTAAGTAATTGGCAAAAAATATTTATTTAATTTATTTATCTAAAATTATTTAAAAAAATTTAATTCAATTCAAAAAAAATTTTGATCTCTCCCCAGAAACGATATGTGAGGCCCAAAGTGAATGTAGGTCTAAAATCCTAAAATCTTGTCTTTAGAACCACCCAAAATATGAGAGAGACTCAGCAGCTGGTCTAGATTTCACCCCAAATATCTGCATCTACAAACCAGATACTGAGCCCTCCCATGCCTAGCCTGAGAAAAATAAATTAAACAATGAAAAAGAAAGAAAAAAATAAGAACCTAACATCGTTGCTGAGGCAGACTACGAGTTCCAGCCCCTAGATTCGTCGCCTTCACAAATCAACTATTGTCGCTACGGTGTTAATCACCGATGTTTGTATCGGTATTGCACAAACATTTCAAAACAATTAAATACAAAAAATATAAAATATTTATTTAAATATTTATATCTAAAATATAATATGTATGTATGTAAAATATAATATGTTCTTATGTGCTGTTGTGACACATATTGTAATGCCTACTACACAACACATTTTAGTTAAAAAAAATATGTATATAACGAGTTGCCGTTATATATCTGGTCCTTGTTTCGGTGCCAAATTGTAATACACATTTTTCTGTTTAAGCCGGGATATTTACAAACACAAAATAGCTAAATGGCCTCTCGCCTGGGAAAATCTATATGAAAAATAAAATTCAATATTTCATATTGACCTGATAACTATGATGACAAAAACAAAAAAAAGATTGAAAAGATAAATTGTAAAAAAAAAAGTAAAAAAAACTTAACTTAAATGAACGTGGATTGCAGAAGATGAATTAATATCCATATTCCATAACCTTGTTTATATCCATCTGTCAGCACTCTTCACCTACTGATTAAACTAATCATTTTGTTTAAGTGAAACCACTTGTGAAAATGTGCAACAGTACCAATGCTTGTAATAATATCACGAACCACGACTGACGGTGTATCTGGTTCTGATTCACTAAATTATTTTCTCATAACCCACAATTTCTCGGTATAATCTTGTTTCACAGCACTTTATAATACAAAACCTTTAAATCCAGAAACAGGTTCCTTAAACTTTCTCTTGTTAAAAATGCATTATAATAACAAACTGTAATACTTAAAATTACCTTTCTCTAACCCCGTTGTACTTTTTACTTTCTTTGTTAAGATTTCACCAATTATTTGTGAGATACTCAATTAACGACAATTTTATTACCATCATATATTGACAATTTTATTACCATACATATTGAGTTTTTGTTTTGCATACAAGAATTTCCTTTTAACACAATAGAAATTCATATTACTAATAATTTTTCTTTTCTTATAATTTGTCAAATTTTTTTTTTGTTTTAGTTTTTTTTTCAAAAATTTAAATCCAAAATCACAAAAATGAATTTAAATCAAAAAAATCACTATCATTTATAATTAATTATATTTTGTATCTAAATTTTTGTAAAGATATTATAATATTAAAAATATTATCAAAAATGCAGGTACTCGTTCCGATACAAAATTAGAACTCAATTGTTATAAATTAATGTCATTTTACACATCGAATTCATTTTTTAAATGTTTCCATTTATCTCAGTTGTTGTGATTAGGTTTTCTCATTTTAACAAATAAATACTAACCCATACACGAAAATCCGCCGTCTACGAACAAAAAAACCAAATGAAACAGCCAGAGAAAAATCACTCACATAAACCGTGTCATACAATCAAATCTAGACATAGGGTTCTTCACAATTTAACCAATTATTAACCACAATTCAACCAAGTATTGCAAAAATATCACAGTTACACCACATAAATCGGATCGCTCTATTCAGATCACACAACATCAACGCACCTACGCAGATCACTTTACTTTATTTAGGTTTTTGTTCAAAACAAGAAAAAAATATATATATGTTTCACAAAAAAAAAATTGATTATGCATCGAAATATAAGAACTGTTAAATGTTTTGAAATGGAAAATATGCATTATAGTGAAACGTCATAAATAGACAGATATTATTTATGAAATGAATCAGCAGAGGTTAATATATGTAAATCTAAATAATTAATCTCCACAAACATAAACGATCACTTGACGTTAATTTAATATACTTGGGACACGAACCGATTGAGTATTTGACAAAAGTTCAATCTCTTTCCACTAGTCGACGTCACTGATGTTATAAATTTATTAATTAATTTATTCGATATTGAAAATCATCAATTAAACGTCCTTAATAAAAATTACATGTTTTTGTTGTAGTAAAATAAAAATCAAAGAATTTAAATTATTCACTTTCTCTTGATTTTTTCAATGCTAAACATTGCTCGATACAGTAATAGTTTATCAGATTGAGGGGTTTAGAAATGTGTTTATAATAAATTCTGTGCATTCATATTATTATAAAATTTATTGTGAATTAATTATCACTGAAAATAAAACTGTGAATTTGAAGAAAACATAAGTGAGTTATCAGAACATTATTGAAGGAGTTTATAAAATCTGGTAGTACGAAATAAATGTTTGATTATTGTGAGAACTGTCTGTTTTAGATTTTAAAAGAAAATGTCTGATGAACAGATTTTTTATATTGTTCCATATAATCATAGCTTTGTCTAATAATTGTTTCAGAATAATAACATAAAAACTAGTTATATACTAGCCAAGTACTGTAGAAGAGACTGACCTCTACTGTTGTTAATGGTCCCAGCGCAAGTCATGTAGACTGGAGGCACAGCCATCTAAAATATACTGGTTTTTATTCTTAGCTAAGGCAACCATCCGCACCAATTTCATTGTTGGAGGAGGAATAATGTAGTCGTACGGTAGATGGGCACACACAACCAAGTATCTGGTTTTTCCTTGTACAATTTCCGTAACTGAGCATACCTACGGTTAAATCATCTAAGCAAAATTCAGCCAGAAAATGCATATCAAAACATTTATGTGATGCTATGCAGGTTCTGGTTTTGCAGGACGCCGTTTATAATGTGCAGCTCTTCATCGAAAGACCGGATAATCTGTTTTTAATGATGTAGGGCTCCTGAATTATGGAAATTTTTTAAACTTTTAATAAAAATAATAAGTCTATTGCAAAAATACGAAGAAAAAGTAAACTGGTTTGCTAAATTTCTTTTAACATTTCATTTTGTTTTCTGTTTCTTCAGTCGTTTATAGACTGAGCACAAGATTTTTAATAAAATAAAAATGAAGTGGATATCCCACCGTTTTTCTACAATCAACCATTAAACAACAACAAATAAGAATCAATAAAACTACACTTCAATCTTACTCCCTTTTATCTTTTCTTATTTGGTGCAATCTTTATTTATAAATTCTTATCAATTGTTTATTATTTGATTTTCTTAGATCATTAAAACTTTAGCTTACCCAATTAAACAAGAAAAGATAATCACTCAAGTCTTAAGTAGCAAATAGTTTCATTCATCAATTATTTTTACTCCTTGAAATTATCTTGTATAATTAGAATCGTTTTTTATTCAAACAATTAAGGAAAACATTGGATCGTTTCATTCTATTTAAGAACGCAATTAGAATAACTTTTATGTAAGTTACGTGTAAAGGATAATTACTGAGATAGTTATGTAGAATGAACTGCCAACCGTAAAATAATTTTTCTCTTTCGATAATTCTGCAAAGCGTGTGTGCTAGAAAGTCTATTTAAATCCACACTGAAACTATAACTGGCGGTAAGCAAACGACTAAGAATAACCTTTATGATCAGAGTATTGAATTTTTTAGCGTCTAAGAACAAATCAAAACTGACGTTAGCAACGTCGGAGAATGGACGCGCTGCCCCATTAAGTTACAGTGTATAATTCAAAAATAAATGACGAGAAAATATTAAGGCTGCTGGATATGTTTTCAATTTAACCTTTTTGAACTCTTCAACGTGCTATACGATATAAATCGATTATTGAAATCAAATTTTATATTCCTACGACACACGACGTCCCAACGGCGGTGAGAGAAAATAAGCTGCATCATGCTCAATATTGTTTTCAATCATGTTTTACTTGTGAATCAGCTAGATCAATCCGTTAAACTGTCGAGACACCACCCTATCATAACCTAAAACTTCAACAATATTCTACGACATTGACTTTAAATTCGTATGTATTAATTAGTTAATTTATATCATTCGCGTGACATCGATTAGTAATTGATTAAGCTTTTATCAATTACTCGGTTCGTGTCACAAGTATATTAAATGAGCGTTAAAAGATCGTTTATTTTTTTGTAGAGATTAATTATTAAATTGTAAATAGATTAGTCCCTTCGCATTTCAAGGATAGTCTTTAGCATCAAACCATTAAGAAATACGCCAACAGTTGTTTGGAGAATGATATGTAATGTAATATAACTAAAAAGTATAAAACAAAAAACTACTGAATATGTTGTATATAATATGTATTTACATAAACATGAATAAGCTTAAAAAAACCATTTAGACACAAAATAGAAACATAAGGACAAGCCGATGATAAAAATGCCTAAAAACCATTTATTATTCATCAAAAGAACAACAAAATTATTGGCAACTATTGCATTATATTTAAGTGATACTAAAAACATGTTGACGAGCACTATCGTAGACTGATTTTCTGTTTTACTTCGATCGTTTTCTACAGAAAAAGGGAGGAGTTGTCCATTTCATAAAATTTTTTATTTTTGATAGCTATTGTGTTGAATTAGTCATAAATCTTAATTATTACAATGATATATGTCTGACGTTTTTCGTTTTGTTTTAATTTGTTAAGAAAAATATGTTTTATTTGTTATTTTCGTATTTCTTATCTTTAACGTTGCGTAATGGTCATTTTGTCTGGAGACAATTTCTAGATTTATTAGAGTTAGATGATAAATAGGCCTAACGACCTTATTCCACCTAACACATTTTTGACGGCTTTAATTAACATTTGATATAATTTAAGACGATTATTGGTATAACTCTCAGAAGGAGAATAGTAGATTGTATTACTAGTGCGAATGCGTTTTCCAAACAAGAGTTAGTTTGCAAATAACTCGCGTTTGGAAAACGCATTCGCACTAGTAATACACACTATTTTTTATAACAAGTGCATAAAATTTATAAATATTCATTTAATTGTTCATTTAATCATTTATTTAACAAAGTTATGAACAAATTTAAGGTTTTTAAATAATTAAAGTGCGCCATCTTCGTTGTAATAGTTGTAAGTTATACTAGCTCGAAAAAATAAACATAAGAATCCAACTAAATCAACACATAGTAATCCAACTGAGCTGTCAAAATTGTGAACTTTGAAAACCTAAATGAATTGTTTTTTCTTACAATTCAAATGATGCAATGTGTTTAAGTTGTTTTTACTATATGGTAAGTTATTTAAATTATTATTTTGATATTTTAGTGCTATAAAAATATTATATATAGATAGATATATGGATAGATTTAACTACAAATCTCACATGCAGGCGGCGTGCTAGCTTGTGCACAAAATATTTTGTGGTCATATGTGCGGAAATAGTAAATTTTTATACAAGTGAAAGTTGTTAAGTCAAGTTGTCAAGTTTTATACAAGTAAAGTTTCAATTAAAAACAAATCCAAATAAATTTTTTAATAAAATTTATTTATTTATTTAATAAATTTTTTTTTTATTTTTTTTTGACGGAAAGAACTCAGAGAATATATTTTATATCTGACAGTTAGTTATCGGAGCAAAAATTATACGATATATCTGATACAAATTTTATTTTATCGCTCCGATTTCTCCGATATAGAAAAAAAACACACTCATTATTAGTTTAATTAATTAATTACACACAATTGATATAATGATTAGTTTCGATTCGATTCGATCAAAATATTCAATCCCTTCAAAATACTGCGATATTGACAGAAATAAACATAGCAACCGAAACAACAACAGAAACAGTAAATCAATTTTAATCTCAAATATTCAATCTCAAATATTCAATCCTTTGAATAACCACCACCTGTAGGCGACCACCGAAACTTATTTACTTTCAGTCCTAGTGACTGAAAACATTTTCAGTCACTACTTAGAAAAAGTTTCCCTTTCACATAGGTTTTACTATATATCAAAATGACATTTTCGTAGCTTGAAGTAGAAAAAGTAGTTTTTTCTTGTATTTTTTTCTAGTACAAAATTACATATTTTTTATGCATGTGTTACAAAAAATATTAATTGTAATAATGAAAAACTTGTGAGTAGTTAAACTCAAATAACTGGATGAATAATAAGAATATTTCAATTCTGAAACTAGTTTTGGATTCCTCTAATTAAACATTAGGATTTTTAATCAGAAAAATTTTTTTTAGAAAAAATAAATAGTAGTGTCTAGAAAATTCAATCGAAAAAACTATTAATTGTAATGAAATGGCGGCTTTCACGTTATTATATCAACTTTAATTATGTAGAGAAATATTCTTTACGGAAAGTTCTTGTCGTGACCCTAAAGGTTGATTTTGGCCAGAGAAAAACTCGAAATCTCCTTTTGAGTGTTTTAAAAAATTCAAGGCAACGGTTTCTTAGCACGTGGCTAAGTAGTATTATAAGTGATTTCAGTAGTATTAGATATTGGAGTCGATCTAAATGATCTTATCGATGAGAACGACAAAGCCAAACTGCATATAGGGTATTTGACATCAAGTGGTGTGGAGATTGTAGCTTTTTGCAAACTAGAACATGTCAAAACTACTGTTGTAAAAATGGACAATAATTGAATAATGATCGATCAACGTATATATATAATAACACCAGCACAAAGTCTATTACTTTATTAAAATTGAATAAATCTTTCGGTTTAAAATTGCATACACTATACAGTATAAAATTAAAAAAAATACTTTATAAGTACGTAAGTAGAAGTTTTTACCAACGAATACGAAAATTGGTTGTTATGCGCATATTCATATGCGTACGTGCGAATATTCAGTGTCTGAGATTAAAATATTAAAAAAACTGTTGGACAAATGCATAAAATTAATCAATTACTATTGATATTCAACCAATTATATATTTAATTATTTATGAATTTGTAATGAAACTAAGTCTTTATCACTTTATCACTTTAATATTTTGATTTTCTGATTAAAATCAAAATATTAAAGTGATATTAAGACTTAGTTTCATTACAAATTCAAAAATAATTAAATTTAAATTACACTTTAACTAGCTAAAAAAAATAAAAAATTATAACCAATTATAATAGAAAACCAAAAATTAGTAAAAATAATAATGACTAGCTGGACCCGACCACGCGTTGCTGTGGCTCAGACTGCTTGAATGAAAAAAACATGAATAAAAGCGCTCTCTTTTATTCGTTTTTTTTTTTTTTTTCATATTTCACGCTTCACGTTTGTTTCACGTTTTTAATATGTTTAATTTTACGATGCTTTTGGGTAAACAATATTTGTTGTTTGTCCATTGGTAAAGAGATTATAACCACATAGAGATATATAGTTATTGATTATCTAGTTTGCCGCATCTAGAACACGCAACATAAAATTGTACATGTGAGAAGCAATCTGTTCTAGATCCGAACCACAAACTTCAAATGATTGAACCTGAACTTTGTTGATGGTAATTGCAAGTGCCAATGGAATTGAGAATTGGAATCTTTTAAATTGAAATAGCATATCATCCGTATAGTATTCATACTAACGACGCCATTCTACATTGATCGAAGCAGCAGATCAATTCGGCGGTGGCATTCATAATTGATTGAGAACTAAGTTCGCGATTACTAAGCAGTAAGCAAAGACTTTTAATCATTATTAACGCTTGGTTGTACATTTCTTTGTGAACTCTATGTTTATATTTGAATTTTTTTCCATATTCGACAGGAAATATCTTCAATCATGTGTGATTTATATCTTTCCCATAATTTGTTGTAGATAAAGGAGAGCAAGCGGTGAGTATGATTGCAAACTAAGCCCTAACTTGGTTTGGAGATGACGTCTTTTTTTTCCTAAAACGTATAGTTCTCATGATATTTAAAAAATGAACTTGTAAGTTTTCGTAATATATTAAAAAAATAAAGTTGAGGAAAAAGTCCTAATTTTCTTCTTATGCTATAGAATAAAATGTATAAAAAAAAGTGATAAAAAAAACCAACATTATTACTTTTTCGTCAAATATTGTTTTGAAAAGTTTCGAGTTTTGTTTCAAAATATCATCTGAAATATAGGTTTTAGGAAAAAAACGACTTAGGCTGTATTCTAAACCAAAAATATGGAGGGGCTGAAATCTCACAGCTCTGAGATATCAAGACTTTGGTCTGGGTTAAGGATTTTGATATAGTTTTCGGCAAAAAACTTTTATGAGGACATGGTTTTTAGTTTTGGGCAGCGATGTATATCAAACATAACTCTTTGTTAAAGTACACGTATTTTTAATCTCTGTTTAAAAATTAATTACAAAACTAACACGAAACATCAATACGTTGCCGGAAAATTATAATCAAAATTCCAAAAATATTGTTAAATTAAATAAAATCAAACTTTTTCAAAATTCCAAAACTATTCCAAAAATTAGAATAAAACCAAATATTTAAACTTTTTTTAAATTCCGATAATATTCCAAAAATTCTTAAAAATTTAAACTTTTCCAAAATTCTAAAAATATTGATATTTTAAAAATTATTACAAAATCAAAAATTAAAACTTTTTTCAAAATTCCAAAAATATTCCAAAAATTAGAATGAAATCAAATATTTAAACATTTTCTAAATTCCAATAATAATCCAAAAAATCTTAAAATTTCAAACTTTTAAAACTCCAAAATTCTAAAAATATTGCAAAAGTTATTCCAAATTCAAAAATACAAACTTTTTCAAAATTCCAAAAATATTTCAAAAACTATAACAAATTCAAAAATTTCCATGTCCAATTTCAATTTCAATTACATTTACGTCATAAAAACAGCTAAATTTTTTTCCCAAAAAATTGGCTAAAAAATTAAATGAAATCATTTTTTGACACACATGACATTATTTTTTGACAAACTTATAATGCCATAATTCTCAATAATAATAATAAAATATCATGTCATACAAACTATTAATTTTATTTTTTTCTAAAAAAATAGGGTAAAAAATAAATAAAAACCGTTCTTTTGACACACTTGACAACATTTTTTGACAAACTTATAATGCCATAATTCTATATAATAATAATAAAATTTCATTTCAAACAAACAATTAATTTTATTTTTTTTCCAAAAAATTAGGTAAAAAAATAAATAAAAATCTTTTGACACACTTGACAACATTTTTTTGTCAAAGTTATAATGCCATAATTCTCAATAATAATAATAAAATTTCATTTCAAACAAACAATTTTATTTTTTTCCAAAAAATTAGGTAAAAAAATAAATAAAAATCTTTCTTTTGACACACTTGACAACTTTTTTTTGACAAACTTATAATGCAATAATCTAGTTTTTGATCTCACATACCAATCCCGACCATCAAGAATTTAATGTTCCTACTCGTAATCACTTAAAATGAACGTTTTTTAAGCCAAAAATATGAAAATTTGCTATTTTTGACACACTTAATGATTTTTTTGACACACTTCCGGTACAGTTATCGAACACAGCGTCCTTTCGGACCTGTTCCTTGAGTATGCCTATTTTTATAAAAAAAATTTTTTGAAATCCCTCCATTGGTTTTTCCTGCAGCGTAGGTAATGACGGCGGCCGGCAGACAGACATACATTTTTTTTTTGCTTTTTTAGAATCAGTAGATCCTAAAACGTCGAGAAATGCCAAAAAAGTGGGGGTAAGAATTTCACTTTCGGCTCATGAATGTAATACTTAGGTCTTTCAGACCGAAGTAACTTATTTGAAACTTATTTGTGGAGACTTACTTATTTGAATAAGTAACCTAAAGAGGTGATTTATTTGAAATTTTTTTTTTCATAGAAAAATCTAATTTGATTTGACAGTCTCATGTTTGTTTACTAAATGATTTAAGGAATAAAACTTCTTTTTCGATCCGTAATAAAATTAATATAATAATTTAAAATAAACAAAATAGTTTTGAAAACTCTTTGATTGATCAAATTAAATAAATCGTTTAATTAAATTTATTATCGAATTTGTTTTTTTGCTGTCAAAATAAGTATGCTAAATCGTTTAGAATAGCTTTTAAATATTTATTCAAAATGGCGGTAAATAAGTAAGTCTACATAAATAAGTTTCAAATAAGTCGTCGTTTAGAACACAGCCTTAGCCCTTCATTGTAGAGAATTAAATTTCCTACAAAAATGCCCAGATGATTTTTTTAAATATCCATATATTATAAGATATTAACGATTTTATCAAAAAATTAACTTCGATGATTTTGCAACACGTGTTCTTTTTATTAAAAAAAAAAATAAAGTCCTCGTTGTTTTTTGACCGCAAAGAATTTTTTTATGGAGCATCTCGCAAAATTTAATTTTCAACGACCTGTCTAATATACATATATATATATATATATATATATATATATATATATATATATATATATATATATATATATATATATATATATATATATATATATATATATATATATATATATATATATATATATATATATATATATATATATATATATATATATATATATATATATATATATATATATATATATATATATATATATATTATATATATATATATATATATATATATATATATATATATGTATATTAGACAGGTCGTTGAAAATTAAATTTTGCGAGATGCTCCATAAAAAAATTCTTTGCGGTCAAAAAACAACGAGGACTTTATTTTTTTTTTTAATAAAAAGAACACGTGTTGCAAAATCATCGAAGTTAATTTTTTGATAAAATCGTTAATATCTTATAAAATATGGATATTTAAAAAAATCATCTGGGCATTTTTGTAAGAAATTTAATTCTCTACAATAAAGGGCTAAGGCTGTATTCTAAACGACGACTTATTTGAAACTTATTTATGTAGACTTACTTATTTACCGCCATTTTGAATAAGTATTTAAAAGCTATTCTAAACGATTTAGCATACTTATTTTGACAGCAAAAAAAACAAATTCGATAATAAATTTAATTAAACGATTTATTTAATTTGATCAATCAAAGAGTTTTCAAAACTATTTTCTTTATTTTAAATTATTATATTAATTTTATTACGGATCGAAAAAAAAGTTTTATTCCTTAAATCATTTAGTAAACAAACATGAGACTGTCAAATCAAATTAGATTTGTCTATGAAAAAAAAATTTCAAATAAATCACCTCTTTAGGTTACTTATTCAAATAAGTAAGTCTCCACAAATAAGTTTCAAATAAGTTACTTCGGTCTGAATGACCTAAGTATTACATTCATGAGCCGAAAGTGAAATTCTTACCCCCACTTTTTTGGCATTTCTCGACGTTTTTAGGATCTACTGATTCTAAAAAAGCAAAAAAAAAATGTATGTCTGTCTGCCGGCCGCCGTCATTACCTACGCTGCAGGAAAAACCAATGGAGGGATTTCAAAAAATTTTTTTTATAAAAATAGGCATACTCAAGGGACAGGTCCGAAAGGACGCTGTGTTCGATAACTGTACCGGAAGTGTGTCAAAAAAATCATTAAGTGTGTCAAAAATAGCAAATTTTCATATTTTTGGCTTAAAAAACGTTCATTTTAAGTGATTACGAGTAGGAACATTAAATTCTTGATGGTCGGGATTGGTATGTGAGATCAAAAACTAGATTATTGCATTATAAGTTTGTCAAAAAAAAGTTGTCAAGTGTGTCAAAAGAAAGATTTTTATTTATTTTTTTACCTAATTTTTTGGAAAAAAATAAAATTGTTTGTTTGAAATGAAATTTTATTATTATTATTGAGAATTATGGCATTATAACTTTGACAAAAAAATGTTGTCAAGTGTGTCAAAAGATTTTTATTTATTTTTTTACCTAATTTTTTGGAAAAAAAATAAAATTAATTGTTTGTTTGAAATGAAATTTTATTATTATTATATAGAATTATGGCATTATAAGTTTGTCAAAAAATGTTGTCAAGTGTGTCAAAAGAAAGGTTTTTATTTATTTTTTACCCTATTTTTTTAGAAAAAAATAAAATTAATAGTTTGTATGACATGATATTTTATTATTATTATTGAGAATTATGGCATTATAAGTTTGTCAAAAAATAATGTCATGTGTGTCAAAAAATGATTTCATTTAATTTTTTAGCCAATTTTTTGGGAAAAAAATTTAGCTGTTTTTATGACGTAAATGTAATTGAAATTGAAATTGGACATGGAAATTTTTGAATTTGTTATAGTTTTTGAAATATTTTTGGAATTTTGAAAAAGTTTGTATTTTTGAATTTGGAATAACTTTTGCAATATTTTTAGAATTTTGGAGTTTTAAAAGTTTGAAATTTTAAGATTTTTTGGATTATTATTGGAATTTAGAAAATGTTTAAATATTTGATTTCATTCTAATTTTTGGAATATTTTTGGAATTTTGAAAAAAGTTTTAATTTTTGATTTTGTAATAATTTTTAAAATATCAATATTTTTAGAATTTTGGAAAAGTTTAAATTTTTAAGAATTTTCGGAATATTATCGGAATTTAAAAAAAGTTTAAATATTTGGTTTTATTCTAATTTTTGGAATAGTTTTGGAATTTTGAAAAAGTTTGATTTTATTTAATTTAACAATATTTTTGGAATTTTGATTATAATTTTCCGGCAACGTATTGATGTTTCGTGTTAGTTTTGTAATTAATTTTTAAACAGAGATTAAAAATACGTGTACTTTAACAAAGAGTTATGTTTGATATACATCGCTGCCCAAAACTAAAAACCATGTCCTCATAAAAGTTTTTTGCCGAAAACTATATCAAAATCCTTAACCCAGACCAAAGTCTTGATATCTCAGAGCTGTGAGATTTCAGCCCCTCCATATTTTTGGTTTAGAATACAGCCTAAGTCGTTTTTTTCCTAAAACCTATATTTCAGATGATATTTTGAAACAAAACTCGAAACTTTTCAAAACAATATTTGACGAAAAAGTAATAATGTTGGTTTTTTTTATCACGACTTTTTTTTATACATTTTATTCTATAGCATAAGAAGAAAATTAGGACTTTTTCCTCAACTTTATTTTTTATTTTTTTAATATATTACGAAAACTTACAAGTTCATTTTTTAAATATCATGAGAACTATACGTTTTAGGAAAAAAAAGACGTCATCTCCAAACCAAGTTAGGGCTTAGTTTGCAATCATACTCACCGCTTGCTCTCCTTTATCTACAACAAATTATGGGAAAGATATAAATCACACATGATTGAAGATATTTCCTGTCGAATATGGAAAAAAATTCAAATATAAACATAGAGTTCACAAAGAAATGTACAACCAAGCGTTAATAATGATTAAAAGTCTTTGCTTACTGCTTAGTAATCGCGAACTTAGTTCTCAATCAATTATGAATGCCACCGCCGAATTGATCTGCTGCTTCGATCAATGTAGAATGGCGTCGTTAGTATGAATACTATACGGATGATATGCTATTTCAATTTAAAAGATTCCAATTCTCAATTCCATTGGCACTTGCAATTACCATCAACAAAGTTCAGGTTCAATCATTTGAAGTTTGTGGTTCGGATCTAGAACAGATTGCTTCTCACATGTACAATTTTATGTTGCGTGTTCTAGATGCGGCAAACTAGATAATCAATAACTATATATCTCTATGTGGTTATAATCTCTTTACCAATGGACAAACAACAAATATTGTTTACCCAAAAGCATCGTAAAATTAAACATATTAAAAACGTGAAACAAACGTGAAGCGTGAAATATGAAAAAAAAAAAAAACGAATAAAAGAGAGCGCTTTTATTCATGTTTTTTTCATTCAAGCAGTCTGAGCCACAGCAACGCGTGGTCGGGTCCAGCTAGTCATTATTATTTTTACTAATTTTTGGTTTTCTATTATAATTGGTTATAATTTTTTATTTTTTTTAGCTAGTTAAAGTGTAATTTAAATTTAATTATTTTTGAATTTGTAATGAAACTAAGTCTTAATATCACTTTAATATTTTGATTTTAATCAGAAAATCAAAATATTAAAGTGATAAAGTGATAAAGACTTAGTTTCATTACAAATTCATAAATAATTAAATATATAATTGGTTGAATATCAATAGTAATTGATTAATTTTATGCATTTGTCCAACAGTTTTTTTAATATTTTAATCTCAGACACTGAATATTCGCACGTACGCATATGAATATGCGCATAACAACCAATTTTCGTATTCGTTGGTAAAAACTTCTACTTACGTACTTATATAGTACATTATGATGCTAGGACGTAAAGCTAAAGATTTTGGACGGATGTGGAGTTTGCAAATCGAGGCGCTAGCCGAGATTTGCACCCACATTAAGTCCAAAATAGCTTACGTCCGTGCATCATATACTATTTTTTATTCGCCGCAAGCAAAATATTGTAAGAAAAGTTGTTTATTCTAAATTAAAATTACAAATTTTCATAAATTTTAAAATCAAAATATGTGGAACAAGTAACCTTTGAAAAAATATTTATTATTTTTTCCAAATTCTATGACAACAAATGATAACAACTATTTTAATTGGATAATGAAATTTTGAATTTGCGGGTTGCTTTGATAAAAAAATTTATTTTTCATAGAATTTAAACAAATACAAATGCTTTTTACTTTTTTGGACGTAGCTATGACGACAAAATAAATAGCTGAAAAGTGATACTTTAAAGCCGCAAATCACAGTAATAAAGTAACACTTTAATATATAGGCGAATAAAAAAGTATTTTTTTTAATTTTATACTGTATAGTGTATGCAATTTTAAACCGAAAGATTTATTCAATTTTAATAAAGTAATAGACTTTGTGCTGGTGTTATTATATATATACGTTGATCGATCATTATTCAATTATTGTCCATTTTCACAACAGTAGTTTTGACATGTTCTAGTTTGCAAAAAGCTACAATCTCCACACCACTTGATGTCAAATACCCTATATGCAGTTTGGCTTTGTCGTTCTCATCGATAAGATCATTTAGATCGACTCCAATATCTAATACTACTGAAATCACTTATAATACTACTTAGCCACGTGCTAAGAAACCGTTGCCTTGAATTTTTTAAAACACTCAAAAGGAGATTTCGAGTTTTTCTCTGGCCAAAATCAACCTTTAGGGTCACGACAAGAACTTTCCGTAAAGAATATTTCTCTACATAATTAAAGTTGATATAATAACGTGAAAGCCGCCATTTCATTACAATTAATAGTTTTTTCGATTGAATTTTCTAGACACTACTATTTATTTTTTCTAAAAAAAATTTTTCTGATTAAAAATCCTAATGTTTAATTAGAGGAATCCAAAACTAGTTTCAGAATTGAAATATTCTTATTATTCATCCAGTTATTTGAGTTTAACTACTCACAAGTTTTTCATTATTACAATTAATATTTTTTGTAACACATGCATAAAAAATATGTAATTTTGTACTAGAAAAAAATACAAGAAAAAACTACTTTTTCTACTTCAAGCTACGAAAATGTCATTTTGATATATAGTAAAACCTATGTGAAAGGGAAACTTTTTCTAAGTAGTGACTGAAAATGTTTTCAGTCACTAGGACTGAAAGTAAATAAGTTTCGGTGGTCGCCTACAGGTGGTGGTTATTCAAAGGATTGAATATTTGAGATTGAATATTTGAGATTAAAATTGATTTACTGTTTCTGTTGTTGTTTCGGTTGCTATGTTTATTTCTGTCAATATCGCAGTATTTTGAAGGATTGAATATTTTGATCGAATCGAATCGAAACTAATCATTATATCAATTGTGTGTAATTAATTAATTAAACTAATAATGAGTGTGTTTTTTTTCTATATCGGAGAAATCGGAGCGATAAAATAAAATTTGTATCAGATATATCGTATAATTTTTGCTCCGATAACTAACTGTCAGATATAAAATATATTCTCTGAGTTCTTTCCGTCAAAAAAAAATAAAAAAAAATTATTAAATAAATAAATAAATTTTATTAAAAAATTTATTTGGATTTGTTTTTATTGAAACTTTACTTGTATAAAACTTGACAACTTGACTTAACAACTTTCACTTGTATAAAAATTTACTATTTCCGCACATATGACCACAAAATATTTTGTGCACAAGCTAGCACGCCGCCTGCATGTGAGATTTGTAGTTAAATCTATCCATATATCTATCTATATATAATATTTTTATAGCACTAAAATATCAAAATAATAATTTAAATAACTTACCATATAGTAAAAACAACTTAAACACATTGCATCATTTGAATTGTAAGAAAAAACAATTCATTTAGGTTTCAAAGTTCACAATTTTGACAGCTCAGTTGGATTACTATGTGTTGATTTAGTTGGATTCTTATGTTTATTTTTTCGAGCTAGTATAACTTACAACTATTACAACGAAGATGGCGCACTTTAATTATTTAAAAACCTTAAATTTGTTCATAACTTTGTTAAATAAATGATTAAATGAACAATTAAATGAATATTTATAAATTTTATGCACTTGTTATAAAAAATAGTGTGTATTACTAGTGCGAATGCGTTTTCCAAACGCGAGTTATTTGCAAACTAACTCTTGTTTGGAAAACGCATTCGCACTAGTAATACAATCTACTATTCTCCTTCTGAGAGTTATACCAATAATCGTCTTAAATTATATCAAATGTTAATTAAAGCCGTCAAAAATGTGTTAGGTGGAATAAGGTCGTTAGGCCTATTTATCATCTAACTCTAATAAATCTAGAAATTGTCTCCAGACAATTGTCTCCAGACAATTGTCTCCTCGTTGTTTTTGACCGCAAAGAATTTTTTTATGGAGCATCTCGCAAAATTTAATTTTCAACGACCTGTCTAATATACATATATATATATATATATATATATATATATATATATATATATATATATATATATATATATATATATAATATATATATATATATATATATATATATATATATATATATTATATATATATATATATATATATATATATATATATATATATATATATATATATATATATATATATATATATATATATATATATATATATATGTATATATATATATATATATATATATATATATATATATATATATATATATATATATATATATATATTTTTATATATATATATATATATATATATATATATATATATATATATATATATATATATATAATATATATTATATATATATATATATATATATATATATATATATATATATATATATATATATATATATATATATATATATATATATATATATGAGCAATTTCACGAAGATTCAACAACGTTTTGACTTGACCCCTTTTAATTTTGATTATTTTTTGTTTATAGATAGTCTTAGATAAATAAAAAATACAGGTTCTCTTAGAATTTTTTTTTTCGATCAGGGGTCTTCACAGGGTGCCCCTCAATTTTTGTTATTTTGTGATGTGAGTGCATTTTGACGAGCGATTGTAGAAAACTACTGAATCGATTTTCATAAATAATATGTCGTTGAATAGGTATTAGAACAAAGTTTTTAAAAATGTACATTGTTAATTTTTTGAAATAATTTTTAACGGTGTAACATAAGAAAAAAATGGTGTAATTGAAAAAAAGATGGCATAGCCTCTTTTTTTTTTTTTTTTTTAAACTAAATTGAAGCTTATTTTATATCTAACAACTTGTGAAAGTTTGGGACTAGCGTCATTTTTTGTTTTAGAGATAAAATTCGTTGTGCATATGACTGTCGGGAATCAATTTTTTTTGTTCTGAAGGAAATTATAAAAATGGCGATTTTAGATTCAGATTTTTTTTTTATGTTAAATATCAAATATTTTATTATTAAATGAACTTTTTAAAAAGCAATTTCAGTCAAGTTCAGCAAAATTTTGCGACATTTTGACTCGACCCTTTTTAATTTGGTTTTTAGAAAGAATTTTTTTATGGAGCATCTCGCAAAATTTAATTTTCAACGACCTGTCTAATATACATATATATATATATATATATATATATATATATATATATATATATATATATATATATATATATATATATATATATATATATATATATATATATATATATATATAATATATATATATATATATATATATATATATATATATATATATATATAATATATATATATATATATATATATATATATATATATATATATATATATATATATATATATATATATATATATATATATATATATATATATATATATATATATATATATATATATATATATATATATGTATATTAGACAGGTCGTTGAAAATTAAATTTTGCGAGATGCTCCATAAAAAAATTCTTTGCGGTCAAAAAACAACGAGGACTTTATTTTTTTTTTTAATAAAAAGAACACGTGTTGCAAAATCATCGAAGTTAATTTTTTGATAAAATCGTTAATATCTTATAAAATATGGATATTAAAAAAATCATCTGGGCATTTTTGTAAGAAATTTAATTCTCTACAATAAAGGGCTAAGGCTGTATTCTAAACGACGACTTATTTGAAACTTATTTATGTAGACTTACTTATTTACCGCCATTTTGAATAAGTATTTAAAAGCTATTCTAAACGATTTAGCATACTATTTTGACAGCAAAAAAAACAAATTCGATATAAATTTAATTAAACGATTTATTTAATTTGATCAATCAAAGAGTTTTCAAAACTATTTTCTTTATTTTAAATTATTATATTAATTTTATTACGGATCGAAAAAAAAGTTTTATTCCTTAAATCATTTAGTAAACAAACATGAGACTGTCAAATCAAATTAGATTTGTCTATGAAAAAAAAATTTCAAATAAATCACCTCTTTAGGTTACTTATTCAAATAAGTAAGTCTCACAAATAAGTTTCAAATAAGTTACTTCGGTCTGATGACCTAAGTATTACATTCATGA